>BPVZ01000012.1:2528338-2542896 GCA_020521535.1 Rubroshorea leprosula
TTTTTTTTTTTTTTTTCTTAATAAATAAATAAAATTAGGAATTGTGTTTGGGACAGCAGTATACTAATCTTCAGCTGATCTGTCTCATGTTGAATATGGAAGTTGAAGATGGAAGTTGATGGATAGAAGCAACGTATCTTTGTAGTCTTATGCTCTTATCCTAATTGACCATTTAACTATTGTACTCCATCGGCCGACGCTGATAAATACAAAAAAAAAGAAAAAAAAAGAAAAAGAAAGAACTATTGTAGTTTATTTTGGCAGAAGGAGAAACTAGAGGGGAGTGAAGGGATTGTTGGGGATGGGGGAAAGTAAGAGACTTTGCGGTTTGTGTTTTGCCATTCTTTATGTGTGGATGATCGATCCGGTGATAGCTACAGGGAGAGAGGTTCCTCTCTTGGACTTCCAGAGATATCATCAGACACCCAGTTCTGGTTTGGGTGTTGGGTTTTCCAATTTATTCAACACCATTTATGATACTTCCAAATATGGGAATCTGCAACTCAACAACGGCTTGGGTCAAACTCCCCAGATGGGGTTCGTCTCTCTCTCTCTCTCTCTCCCTCTCTTTATCACGTTTTAATTGTGAACGATTTGTTTTCTCTCTTCCTTTTCATAGAATAGAGAAATTGGGGTTGTATTTCTGTTTCATTTTGCTCATCACCGGGGGTTTCTTATGTAATATACATGTCTTAATTGCTTACAGATGGAATAGCTGGAATTTTTTTGGTTGCAATATATCAGAAGTGGTCATCAAGGAAACAGGTGTTGTTTCATTTTCATTTTAAAATTCTCACTGTTAATTCTGTTTATTTGGGGATTAGTGATCCATTATGAATAAGATAATTCACTAATAAACATCCATTTTTATTTACCCACATAAACATACAAAATGGATGACCTTTACATCAACTGCTTACAGTTTTATGTTAGTTCATAATGTCTCCCACCATAACCAACAGCTTTCCCATTCGGTTAACGTAACCTAACACCGTAGGAAATGCACACTTAATTCTGGACGTTCATTCTCTTTGGCTCTTGCTGACCAGCTTGTCAAAATTCAGACATCATTCTACTAATTGCATCTCCAGTTTATTGAGTCTGTCTAAGAACTAAATTATTCCCTTTTCACTTGATTCAAGCCCATTGGAAAATGCTAACAAACATTTCATTTTACCATTGGCAGCGGATGCACTTATCTCAACAGGCTTGGCTGATCTAGGTTATGTGTATGTCAATATAGGTATTCTCCTGCCTTGTGTTCTACTTTCAGACTTTGATATGTTTTAGCCTTATCCATTTTAATTGGGTGCAGATGATTGCTGGTCTAGTGTAACTAGAAATTCAAAGGTTAGTTTGATCCTTTCACTTTTTAAAATCATTTTGCTTAATTTCTTTTGGCTTGGCTTGCCCTGGCCCATTAGAAATGCCACTTCTATTACTCTTTTAAGAGAACAGAATCTTCATTAGCTTTTGTTGATTGACAACCACCTGCTTTGCCTAAACTCTCAACTGTGGCTTCTTTAATTGTTCAGGGTGAACTAGTCCCCGATCCAAAGACTTTTCCTTCAGGAATTAAAGCTCTTGCTGATTATGTTCATGGCAAAGGCCTGAAGCTTGGCATTTATTCTGATGCTGGGTATGATGGGCAAAGGCATTGAAATTAGATTCGTGATGGAATGATTATGTTTTGCATTAATTGTGCTAAACTTTGGCTTTTCTGATCAACCTAACTACTTTTTCTAGGTTGTTTACATGTCAAGTTCGACCTGGATCGCTTTTCCACGAAAAGGATGATGCACAGCAGTTTGCTTCTTGGGTTAGTTCCCATTATCTTATCCCTGACATTGGTTAGAGGTCTTATCCAATAGATATTCATTTGCTTGTAGAGTTCCTCAACATCTTGTGGTATAATTAGCTTGCAAATTGCAATGCATTCTGAGAGGTTTACAAAGATATACATCCATATTTCGAGAGAGTGAAGCTTTGACAAGACAAATAGTTTGTTACTTCTAACAGTAAAGAGTTATATATTCATTGTTAGAAGATTAACTGTCTTATAAATAGTTAAATACTATGAAGTTTGAACTAAAATTGGATGAACTATGTATCTTAATGACATTTATAATCAAACATTACCTCAAAATTGCAGAGCAGTAATTAGCATGCATTAGTTTATGTGATACTTTCTCTGTACTTAAAGCTTTTAACATTGTGTTACAGGATCTGGATTATTTGAAATATGATAACTGTTTCAATCTGGATATTGATCCGAAAGAAAGGTGAAACTTCTCTTTCTTGTTTTAATTGAATCATTATTTCCTATGTTGATGATGATTTGATGTGTTCCATAATTTCAAGATATCCTCCAATGCGGGATGCACTGAACGCAACTGGACGAACAATTTTCTATTCCCTCTGTGAATGGTAATTCAGTTTCTTGATCTATCTTTTATTTGCTTTTGCTTTTCCCCATTTGAGCTTGCTAAATCCGGAAATTAACTCTGGTCCATGGCCTCTTTTATCTTTGGTTTCAACAGGGGTGTTGAAGACCCTGCCTTATGGGCACGTGGAGTCGGAAACAGCTGGCGAACAACTGGTGACATCAATGATACATGGGTAAGGTTAGCATTCTAGATCCTTTTTATACTTGGGTTGTGCAATGACTACATTTATATTGTAGCATTGTCCAGCATGCACATACCATCCTCAGCTGACTTTCAGTTGCATGTGGTTGAACATCAACCCCCCCAATCAAATTTAACTGCACCAAGCCAAGCGCTCTCTTTAGCACTAGGTTTCACTTTTCTTACAGTGCTATTATGGAAAGTATTGCCTTGACTTTTTCCTGTACTTGGAAAATCATGAGATACCAAACTGGTTTGATTTAATATTCTAATACATGATGCATGAACTTTGCTGTCTGGTTCATAAGACAAAAGATTTAACACTTTGCTGATACTTAATTCTTGTACGTGATCGAATGTTTTCTGTGGCTTGTTTTTGTTAAGCATGACTACAATTGCTGATCTGAATGACAAGTGGGCTGCATATGCGGGACCTGGTGGATGGAATGGTAAGATTGTAGATTTTTATAACATTTATGCCTAGGTGCCTGGAAATGGAAATTCTTCTGTTGAGCTGTGCTATTAAATTCACCAGCTATTCCTTTCTGAGCAGATCCAGATATGCTGGAAGTTGGAAATGGTGGCATGACTCATCAGGAGTATCGTTCTCATTTTAGCATCTGGGCTTTGATGAAGGTTCATCCTCTGCCTCCATGTCTTTCTTCCTTGTCATCTGTTAATATAAATGCAAATTATTGACAATCTTTTTCTCTTGGCTGTGGTTTTGGCCAGAATCATCCTGTTTAGCAATTCTTGATAATGACCTTTCTCTCCCATGTTAAGATCAAGCACCTAACCCTGTCCTGAGCCTTAAATATTTCATTTAGTAGGTCTCACTCAATACATGAACATGGTACAATTGTATTTATCTTTGTGGTCTTAAGTATGCATGTAATGCTAGTCAACTTTGCTTTAGTTATATCCACACCTTCCCCCCCAAAAAGAAAAAAGGTTATAGTGTTGCTTAGTTGATAGTATAGAACATATATAATACCTATTACCTTCTGACAATCTGCTAGTATTAACTTCAAAATTTTTGGCTTTATTTGCAGGCTCCTCTTTTAGTTGGTTGTGATGTAAGAAACATTACTGCTGAAACATTTGAGATTATAAGCAATAAGGAGGTCATTGCTGTAAACCAAGGTGAAACTCCTCATTTTCTCCCTTCCTTCTCCCCATTCCCCTCACTGTTGACCCTTTCTGATTTGACTTGCTTAAGAATGATGACACTCCTTTTCATGAATATTAGTTTTATTTTCTTTTTGTTTTAGTTTATTATTATATCAGATAGACTAAAGACATGCTTCTTGATTCTTTTGCAGACCCACTAGGGGTTCAGGGAAGGAAAGTCTATGTTGAAGGACCAGATAACTGCCTTCAGGTAATGATCTTTGGCTTGTTTTATGTTGTTTCAGCCCACACTATGGGAACTTTACATTTAAGCTTTACACAATAATTTTGATTTATTCTATTTTAAATATTGCTTTATTGGAAATGGAGAACTACCACCACCAGTTCACAACCTTCAAACGCTGGTTTCATTAACAGGGTCTAATATTATTATTCCTTCTCTTTTCATGCGGCAAGCAATTGGTACAAAATAGAGAAGGAAACCACTGAATTGTGGTGTACCAAGTATTAGGATGATAAGTTACTACAGGCACTGATTATCAGTAGCATTCTTCTAACATCTAGGTAATGACTTATTTTCCAGGTTTGGGCAGGTCCCTTGTCCGAGCATCGTTTGGCAGTTGTTCTCTGGAATCGATGTTCAGAAGCTGCAACTGTAACAGCTCCATGGGAAGCACTTGGACTTGAATCCAGTACCAGTGTCTCAGTAAGAGATCTGTGGCAGGTGATGAAACTGAATACTTGGTGTAATTTTAGGCAGAGTTATATACTTAGTGAAAGCCTAAGATATATATGGTTGATTTTGAAAGAGAAAAAAATAAAGAGTTCCCTGTTTTGCATTCTGTACTGCACTGGACTATAAAACAAGGATCGTTGGATGGTGGGACAGCCCCCAATATCAGGGGACCTTCCCCCCAACCAATGGTAAGTGTTTGTGCAGGCCTGTATGATATGAACTGCACAACACTTTTTTTGAAAAAAAAATCACACCTGATAGATTTCTGTTGGCCCCAACTGTATGCAATATTTTTATGAGTTACATTTCACAACATTCTCTAGCGTTTTTTTCAATTCAGGAGGCACGTGGTTGTTTGGCCTTCTGAGATTTGACATTTTTAAAGGGTAACCTCAAGTTAAATGAGCTTGCCCAAGTACAGCATAGTGGCCTTGAGTGCACATAGAACTTATAATTGTTTAAATGCAGGAAACACCTTATTGGTTAACTTTTGATGAATCTCCTTAATAAATGGGGGTAAAAAAATGTTCTAGTAATGCCAAAGTTAGCTCTTTCTGACTTGTGCTTGTCTTGATTCAAGTTTCTCACTCGTATATGTATGCTTATTTGTTGCAGCACAAAACACTGGATAGAAATGTGGTGGCATCTTTTAATGCTGAAGTCGATGCACATGACTGTCACATGTATATTTTCACTCCGCAGGCAGGCAGGGTCTCAGACGAATAGTTTAGTTTCATTCTGGTAGCTCATCAACATTGATAGCTTCTGCCTTTTGTATGTTGCAGCGTCAATGTTGACCGTTAAATGCTGACAAAAGAAAATTTACTGTTAAATTGTCATTGTGGAAATAAATAGGCACTGATGGCCCATGCTTGTTGCGTCACTTACTGTGTTGTAAATATTTGAAGAACTGTTGTGTGGGTACCCATTTATGCCAGGAGTAATAAGCAACAAAGTGGAGTTTACTTGTGCGTTGTTGAGGCTTGAAAATATGTGGTTGTTTGCCATTGAAACTTTGACCTGGTACCACGATTGATTACTCAGACTAAGAGTATGTTGATTTGATGGAAGGGGAGGCAAATGGAAGGATGGGAAATCCATCCATTTTCTTCTGTTCTCCTTTCTTTATTTGAATAAGTCAAAATAATAAAAGAAATAAAAAGTAAAGTTAAAGGAAGCTTCTTTCGGATCAGGGAAGTTGGACGAGGAGCGAAGGAAGAAAGGGAGAGGCCAGAGGTGCCTTTTTCTTATTTGATTTAACAATTTGAATGAGAAGAGAGGCAGTTAGAATCTTTTGTCTTTTATTTTCAATTCTTTTAATTTAAAGAAATTATGATAAATTATATTGATTTACTTAATTTTTTTTATTTTTTTAAAATAAATAAATATAAATATTTTATTTTAATTATTTATTTAATTAATAAAATTAAAAAAATTTATTTTTTATTTTACTTTTTTAAAATTTATTTAATTAAATAAAAATATTATAATTTTCTCTCTTTTATTTTTATTAATCTAAACAAAACTAACATCAATTTTTTCTTTCCTTTCACTTCTCCTCCCTTCTCCTCCCTTCTCTTCCCCTTCTCTCCTCTTTCATTTCTTTATTAATTTTTATAAAAAAGAAAGTTTGAAACCCCCCACTCAAAATCTAAACCTTTTTTTCTTCTACCACGTTTAACGTGATGCCTTGCGGATTTGGGCAAAAAAAAAAAGGGAGGCATGGTCTGAGATGCAGAAATTGAAATATTTATATACTGTTCATAAACAATATAAGGTTACCTGCTTGTGAAAAATATCCAAAAATCTGAGCTTGGCCGAAGGATCGCCTCTTTGACCTTACAAATGCATATAAAAGATACAAGAAATCATGGAAAATGAGATTGCAGGGAGACACTACCTCATTGTTGGCACGCCTTTATGAATCATTTCACAAGGGCAGAAAATAGTTAAAAAAAAAAAAATAGTTGTTTCTAATGCCTACATATGGCAGGGGTTTAAAATTCAAATTGTATCAGGGCAACCTCCTGGTAGCAGAGGAAGCTTTGATGTTGGGAGTTGTGACTTTTCTTTCGGCTGACTTGCAGCCTTTCTGTAAAACAACATTCACATGCATAAGGGAGGGAAGTCACCATCATCTTTCAGTTCGAATGGTTTGAGTTTGACAACAACCCTGCAGTTCCAAGCCAGAAACAAAGAATTTGAGTGTCTTTCATGCTTTGAAACCATGACAGAATAAGAGAGAATGCCTTGCCTTTCTTCATCGCTTTCTGATAATCCTTCCTGCTCTGGCAATTCTATTGTTGGGATGCCCATCATTAACAATGTTGTGGCTGAGAACCCAGCATCAGGTCGCTTTATTGGTAGTGAAGGCTCATAAGTCCCGAACTTTATACCATGATATGAGGGTTGGGAGGAACTGGAACTCTCTTCCTGTTGAGTGTTCACTGTGGGCTGACTACAATGATGTGATCTCATTCTCATTGTCATCGGTTTTTTTATGGTTGGCAAATGTGGAAATTGCTCCGGGGAAAGGTCAACAGTCCAAACACAGCTGCCATTTCCAGCATTCTTTTTTCCCAGGGAATCTTTAACCTTGTTGCTCTTTTCTGGCGACTTCATCAACAGCTCACAATTTGACGATTCTGGTTTCATCCCCCTTGGCCAAGCATGCATGTCTCTGTAAGATCGATAGACCTGGGTCTGCATTGTAAAAACATTATCATTTTGATAAATCACATTCAGCCATCTTGCTTAGGCTTGACAACATTTAATTTTCCAGTTAAAAAACAAGAAAATCTAAGATCTAATAAACAGAAACATACCATTTTAGGGATGTAAGTGCCTGTTCCTCTTGACTTCTCCATTTCACCAATACCAAAAGTAGTTGTAGGTACTTGGGGAGCATAAGGATGACACAATGATGGGCTTGGAAAAACTACATCCCCACGTTTTCCATAGAAAAAGTTCCTCCTGGATCGTACCAACTGACGCAGAGCATCCCATGCACTTTTCTTATGACTCCTAGAAGGTGATGATAGAGGACTGGACTGGGAAGAAAGAAACAGGGTATAATTGTGATACCACTGCCCATAAAGCAGACTATGGTAGTAACTGTCATAGTCTCCACTGAGATCAGATGCTTCAGATCTTCCTGTGCCAAAGGCAGGAACAGGAATTTGTACATCTTGCCTCTCTCCCCTTCCATTCCTATTCAAGGTATTCACAAAGAACTTTTCAAGTCCCATACCCATACTTTCACCGGGTAGTGTGAGGATCTCCAGAAGACTTTTAGCCCCATAGGAAAGAGCACATTTAATGCGATGGTAATTACCTGGAGAGAAATTGATTGGGTGAATTTAAACCAAAGTGCATCCTCCAAAATTGTGATCAAATAATGAAATCTACCTTTCTTGTAGCAAATATGTGTAAGAGAGATTTTAAAAACAAGCTCTTTATACTATTTCTCTCAAAAAAAGTACATATTTTTTTGATATCTTGAAAAGAAAATTTTTCCCAAAACTCTACATTTTAGTCAACATCTCATTTAATCAGCACAGAGTGCTTTACTTCTATTTTTAGATTTTGATGGGAAGTTTAAAGACAGATAGAAAGAAAGGATTCTAGCTTTCCTAATGCTTCTTGAGATATTGCAAGCATGACACCCTTTCAGCCCAGGGCTTCAAGTTGGAAAAGGATCAACTGAACCAGTTTAATGCCTGAAAATAGTTAAAATACCTTTGCTAACACAGCGCCCTAGGTTGTTGTTGTCTTTCAGAGGATCAAGTATGTTCAGATGCTTGATTGGAAAACCATGGCCCCTAGTTTCACGAGCCTGTATGGGATCTGTGAATGTCTCCCTGCAGTGCCTCAGAAACTCCTGACTGAGTAGAAGGTCCTCACCATCATTTTCTAGAGTCTCTTCTGCAAAGGGCACAAAATGAAGGATGACAAGTATACAGGTGACTAATTTTCATCATATATGCCCAAAATTGTTAACTGCTTACCAAAATTTTCTGGAAGAGAAGATAAAGCAACTGGACCATTTATACTGACACAATAATTGTCCCAATCAAATATGCTATAGTAGTCCAAAAACTTATATAGTACCTGTAAATGGGATATTGAGGGCCTCACCAATTCATGTTTTTGCAAATGCAAAGGAGGTGCAAAACCAAAATGTACTTACTGCTAAAGGACCACATAATGATAAATGGAAGATGTTTATGATGTGCAAGACCATTATTTCTAATGCATATGTGGATATCAAACCATGGTGTCCACCAAGAATTCTGCTCTCATAATAGCACCAAGCTTTGATCAAGATGATACTATGTTTAAAAAGATGATCTTTCCCAATAAGTTGGTCAACCTGAAAAAACAAAAAAAAAAAAAAATGCTAGCAAGGTCAAATGTGCATAGATTCTGTTGCATTTTCATTTTGCTCTATTGATGGTGATCGCATCAGTTTAATTTGGAGTTTGTTCTGGCT
Source organism: Rubroshorea leprosula (assembly GCA_020521535.1). Taxonomy (NCBI): domain Eukaryota; kingdom Viridiplantae; phylum Streptophyta; class Magnoliopsida; order Malvales; family Dipterocarpaceae; genus Rubroshorea; species Rubroshorea leprosula. The sequence goes on from BPVZ01000012.1 coordinate 2,537,325, forward strand.
ATATATGCAGGTTGGACATCACCAAATATCACAAAAAGCTTTTAGTTCTGATTCCTCGACAATTTACTCGACACTGAAGCAAAGGGGAAGGGAACAGGGAATATGGTTCTCTAACTGCAATCACATACTCAATATATGACCCCAAGCAAGGCTCAAACTAAAAAGTGCAGAACCATAGTGCAAAATAGCCAATAAACCTACAGATACAGCTCCTCCTTTTTGACAATATAAGAGCTAAAAGATAGAAATAGAGATAGAGAATGAAAAAGGCTAAGTCTGCTTCTGCCATAAAATGGTCAGAACTGTTTTTCATTGTGGTTTTAATAACCGTATGCTGCCCTTCAACCTAAGATACTCGGGGTGTGTCACAAAATTTAGGTTTAAATTTACATTGTAGATGCAACAGTCTAATGTGATGTATGGTCAAGAAACTATTTATCAAATTCTCAAACCCAGGGAGGATCAGATGATACCTTCTCCAGAAAGCATAGAGCAGACAGACCTGCCATTTGATTGAAAGAAATGTCCACAGGTATATTATTCACAGTGCATTTCACAATTTTAACCTGCAATTCAAAATCCAAAAATGAAAGCAATCAATAGTGGGAAACTTAAGGCTTTATTTGTTTCACTAACCATTATTTATTTAATTAAAAAATTACAAGTACATGTCAGGTATATTATCAAGTCATCTCTTAAGTAAACAGAAGAATATCAAGGTTGGAAGAGCTAAACCTGTGCAGGAATATATTGAACATCTTGTACTAAAAAGGTAGAGTCATGCTTGTCATCTTGTAGGATACTGCAGAGATCTCTTGCCAGATCCCCCTCAAGGTTTTGATGACTGAGGGCAGTCAAATCAATATCCCCGTCAGGAAGATATGTTTTCAATGGTACAGAGCCAAATGGGAAAACCTGTAAGAAAGTGCATGGTAAAGTCCAGAGCTCTGTTAAGAATGATACAAATCTATCTGCAAACAGGAATGACTGGTGCTTCATTTTTTACATCAAAGTATTATTATTTACACAAAATCCTAACCATTCATCTCACCACTATGAATGGCTAAGATTTATGCACTTTTTACTCAATTTTTTTAAATATAACTCTCTTCATTTAAATTGTTCAATACATCTCAGCCATTCGTAGGGACAGATAAAGATAAAAGGCTAGGATTGAATTTAAAACAAATGTGAAGCACTTGTGTGCAAGATGAGCTATCTCTAGTAATAATAAAAAGAAAACTTGTATATCTGCCTGTTCCTAAAATGTGAGTAAACACTAGTAAAGAATGCCTGGTGGATGCATCAACAGAGTGAGCAAAATACTAGTGAAGAGCACTTGGAGGATGCATAAACGTGTCAAAGAATCAAACTTCTTACTTAAAATAAGTTGAAAAAAAAAAAAAAAGCTTCAAAATCTATAGAAATTTTGAAACATAACATTGTTCATAAGCTCCTCCTTGTTTTCAAGCACTCCTCTAAATTGGCACACACTAGGCTCTATTTGTCAACATAGAAACCATACAAATTATACTTCGGTTAATAAGAAATCATCCATCAAAATGGAAATAAACAATCAAAACTTCAACTAATATTTGTTGGCACACTCGATCAAATGCTCTAAGAAACTGGTCCATCTAATTGCAAAGACTATTAGCAGATTCACTGCTACTTAGTTTTACTTGATAGGGAACACAATCCAAATTTCGTAGTAAAATTACATGCAACAATTAAATTGTCATTGTAATCTTCTTTCTAGATTCTTGCAACACTAGGATATAGCAGGAAGCCAGGAAGTATGCGTTATGCCTTTTGTGTTCTCCTTAAAATTGAAAAGAAACTAAGCAAATTGCTAGCTACCCTGCTCTTAGGTAAATGGAACATGTGTCCTTACAGCTTACTAAAGAAAAGGAACCTAATTTACCAAATAGATCTCACACGGTCACAGGTATTGCAGCCATGTATGAAGCACAAGGGATAAAGCAGCTATATAAGAACTTAATAAATGATTGTAGTTGCACATGAGTAATGATTGCAGTTTTGATGCTAACATGAAGGATCATCTTTCCTGAAATGAACTGGAGTAGTGCTTTGAAAGAAAAATTTGGCAATAAACTTTCATAGGATGTAAACAGCCTCTTATGACATTCACACATATTGAGAAGGTAGAAGCAGATCCCCAACATGCATATAACATAAAGCAAGAATCATCAATTTATAGAACAAATCTGTCTTTAATGCAGAAAAGGGTGAAAAAGAAAGAGAACAAAAGAAAACAGGATGTTGTATTTCAAGGGCTCAAATTATCAAAGGGGTGGAAAATTCAACTGTTTTTCAAGGGCAAATAGAGATTTTGTTACCTCAATTCCAAAATAATCTTTGATTAGCATCTGAACATTATTGATAATACTTTTCCTCTTTTCCTCTGACACTAAAGCAGGTTGAATAATCCTTAACATCTCTAGGGTCCTTTTCTCAGCCATCATCCAGAGTTCGGCATCAATTAATAATGGGTATGGGTTAAGTGGAGATGATAAGCAAGAGGATGAAGAAAATGAAGAGGAAGGTGATGATGGTTGTGGATTAGATGAAGAGGAGAAGGTCGAGGATAGTGACAAAGAGGAGGAAGGTGACAGACTCTCTTGAGAATCTTCCATTCTGAAAAATGATTCAGAACATAAACCTAGAAACACTCACCAACACAATGCCCCTTTTGTCAACTAGAATGCCCACAGAAAAAGCAGCACATAGAAATATTTTAGTAAATAAGGAATTTATAACCAATTCATAAAGGAAAAAGAACAGAAAAGGCCTCGGGAGAACTAGGAGAACGGGGAACTCAAATGAGTTGATTGATATCACCGTTTAAGACAGCCTAAGAACTCAAGGATGACACAAGAAAATGTTAACAGAACAGAAGAATTAATAAAGATTAAACAACAAAGACAAACTAGTTGCTTGTCTGTTGCAGCACCACGCAATACTTCTCTGACTCTGATAGGCACAAATGTTCTAGAAATGAAACTCATGGTTGATCAGCAATATTTCAAGCAGAATGATGAGACTAACTTAGCAATCTAAAAATATTTGATTCCTCAAGGAAAAGGACAACAGAGTGGTTTCTCATTAAAATAAAATGAAATAAGTCCTCATAATGATAAAGAAAAGGAAAGGTGGAGTCACAGAAACCGAAATAAGTATGAACAAAGAACAAGTTAATGGAAAAGAAAATCCATTTTTCCCCCCCAACAAGGATGCTCCTAAGAAGAAAAATGCTAAAGAAAGTGAAAAGGATAATAATCAATAGAACAAGGCTGGCATAGGTAGATAGATGTGATACAGATTATTCTTGAAAGAAGATTTATAATCCACAGAATTAAGCAAATCCCAGCTCCACAAGGATAAGAGCGTCATTTCCCAAATATGCTGATTTTCTCTTGACAAAAAAAAAAATCTTCATTAATGCACCAAAAACAGACAGTGGGTCCAGATTTAGTGCAACAGTTATGGCCAACATAACTTTTGTTAAGGCCACCAAAAATAATCAAATTTTTATCACTGTTAAAAACAGCTAATAACTGATAAAAAAAATTAATACTTATTGTTTAACAAATTGAAATCAGTTTATGAACATATATTGTCAAATATCATATTAAGAAAAAAACTATAAACTGATAAAATTATAGTTAAATTGGTGACCTTAACAAAAATTATAATGGCAATAACCTCAGCCCAAGTTTAATATAGTTAACTGAGTAAGTTCTGCAGGCTTTCTATAGTCGCAGTAAACAAAGGGTTAATATTAGAGGTACAGCTAATGCATCCTTTGCTAATTCTCATTTTATCCTCTGAAATTTTTATTCTGACTAATTCAAATTTTATTGATAATGAAAAAGTTAGTATCCGTTGTCATTAACCAAATCTCAACTTCTCTTCCTTGCTCATGGTTTTCACCCACATTAAATTCAAAGAGATTTAGGCTAGCTATCTTGCCTATTTCTAATGCTACTTGATTTACTTGCAAAATCCTGAGTAACAATATGAAAGGAAAGTTAATAAACACTCTTCACTGTTTGGGAAAGCAGCTTATAGGCAAATCATTGGAGAATTGATCATATCTGGCTCCTGCTCTTGGTAGATTGACAGTTGCTCAGTAAATTTCTGCCAAAAAATTAAGTTACAAGTAACTTTTACGTTTGAAGCATATTGCTGTTAGATAAATAGCCAAATATATCATAAGCTTAGAAAATAATAACCCATAAAAACTGCAATTTACATCTATGTATGAATATCCACTAGAATCACTGTCTAATATACGTTAAGAACTCTCCTACCATGAAGCACTCTGTTATTTCCTCATATGCTATTTTTAATCCCAAACTATTTTAGAATTTCCTGCTGATAAAGAATAGTATTGGTTACTTATTCTATGTGTTATTATCACTCTGTCTCTCTTTCCCGTGTGCTCCCATAAATAGAAGATTTCATTACTTTATCTTCTTTAGTCAATCCAGACGGTAAAAGTATTAGCAAAGAAACCAATAAAACAAAACCAACCATGATAAATTGAACAGCATTAGCTATTTTTGACCTCAAAAGTGGCAACCCTTTAAATATGTGACAGCAATATAGTTTTTGAACATTAACATTTGGACAGAGCTTAAATCTTGGATTTCCCCTTTCCCAACCAAGAGTAAAGCCCAAAGAGGAACAAGAACAAAAAGCTTTTCCGTATTCACTTGGGATACAGACTCTCTAATTATCCTTTCTTTTGTGCAACACTTAGTTTGTTTGCCCTTGATAAGAACCATACTATTAGGATAAAGTGTGTCTGAAGATAGGAGCTAAGTATGAGGACAATATGTAGAAATAATAAGAAAGAAAAAAAAAAAAGTAGTCTTTCACTAGTTTCTACACTATTCACAAAATAATGTGAAGGATGCTAATGATAAAGTACATCAATTGAGACTCCAAGTTAGAGATTTGAAGTTGGAACATTGAGACACAAGGGAGGGAGCTATACATCTTGTATGTACTTACCAAAAATATAAATTAATTTTTTATTTTATGTTAAAAAGCAAAGAAATGAATTGAGCAGCCATATCTGTTGACATTGCATAATGCAAAGCAAATTAATCATCACTTTCCAAATAGCAGAAGAAAAAGCTGGAAACTTTACCTTAGAGGATCCAGATATATACTCTCCGTTCTCATGAACTTCCGCAGGTCTTTATCTCCGTTGGAGTTACCGGAGTTAGCAAAGAAGGAGGAGAACATCTGGGTCAACATTAGAGGAACGCTCCCACGAACAGGAAAACCCTAACCTCTCCAAAGCAAAGCCCAGGAACCAGAAATGAGAGAGCTTTGTTTCACAGAAACAGAATGCTCGAGACGAGAGTGCAAGTCAGCAGTCCCCATGCTTCCCGGGGATATATCTTCTGCTGAGGTGGCAATATCACATGGTATACAACATTGAATGGGAAGATCATCAAATGCTCAAAATGCATCTGGGTCGTTCATTTGATCCGTACAACAGACAAACATACACCTGCAACAGACAAACATACACCTG
>BPVZ01000012.1:2542996-2554205 GCA_020521535.1 Rubroshorea leprosula
TTTTTTTTTTAATAAATACATATAATTGTTTAATTTTAGTTATTTTTAATTAATAAATTTTTAATACTTTATTTTATTTTTAAAAAATTTTTTTAATAAATACATATAATTGTTTTATTTTAGTTATTTTTAATTTATAAATTTTTAATACTTTATTTTATTTTTAAAAAATTATATGATTAAATAAAAATACTACCCTTTTCTTTTTTCTACCAATCTCTATCCAATAAGATTAACTTCAATCATTTTTTTTTTTTACTTTTTTTTTCCTTTATTAATTTTTATTCAAACAAACTCATAGAAAAGGTAGTTTGAAAATTGAACCAGCACCATAGGCTGGGGGATGCACCATCAACAAGGCTTCGGCATTTTAGCCAACTGGCCCAACGGGCCGACAGGTGGCTGCCATGCCGGCTGCCAGCCTTACATCAGTGCGTTTTTTTTTTTTTGGTTTCCTGCCCGGTATCCGGAGCTTTGCCCCGATTAATCCGAACCCAACCCGCGTCGCGCACCTGAAAATGGTGAGTAAGTCTCCCAGCGGAGGCTGCTGCATACACAAGGGCTCGAACTTGAGACTATATTTAAACTGAAACAAGCCGCTTATCACTTGATCAATTCCCTTGTTGTTTACATCAGTGCGTTTTAGTTTCTGCAAATCATCACTTTCTTTACAACTGATGTATGCAATTACTGTACACCACTGCAGCACTGCTCATCTAGTTTTGGGGCCAATCAGTGGCCCAAGTGCACATGCACTCGGCGGTCAGCTAGCACTGTTCTAAATGCCAATGTTTCTTTCGAGCTTGAACTCGATTAATTGAAAAAACTAAGCTTTAGTTAAAATTTTTATTATTACTCAATGAATATTTAAATTAAAATTAAAAATTCTATTATATACTTGTAAGTATAAAATTTTTTATACAAATTCTATGTATTATATTTATATAAAATTTTAATTATTTATTTTTCTCCTTTTAATAGTAAAAATTAATCACAATTTTTTAAAATAAAAATAATAAAGAAATTAACTTTAACTATTAAAAATATAAAAATGTATAAATATAGTGCATTATACTTACAAATAAGTAATTTCTTATTTTATATTTATTTATTAAATTTAAATATATAATAACTTATAAATTTAACATGTTTGAAAATATAACTTAAACTACATATTTTAAATTATAACTATTAATAAAAATGTTCCAATAAAATTTATAATTATTTTTTTTCTCAAACTTAAGTTCATTTTTCTACATTAACAGGCCCCTTGATATTAATATCTCAGAGATACAACTATAAACATTTCACTAGACAACATTTTATTTTTATTTTTCCTTCAACAAACAAGTGCAAAGGAGACATACCAAAAAATAAGCTGAGGAAGAAGTTCAAAGAAAGCTATTCAATTAGAAGGATTCTTCTCTAAACCATGTGCAGATATCAAATTTGCATCGCATGCATGCGGCCTCAGCCGGCAACGGATACATTATAGAGTTTTAGGTGAAGAAAGATATTCAAGGAAATAAAAATGCAATTTCCAACAAGCATACTTCTGCAGTAACAAAATTCTGTAAAATAAAATCCGAAACCTTCTACATAAATTGAGTTATCAAAGTTGCTTGACATTATAGAAATCCATGTTAAACGTCATAAAACTCAAGCACGAGCAGTAGGGCGAGGAGCTTGACCTGGCTGACCAGGCCTCGGCATGTCATCCTGAAAAAGATTCACATATTTTATAAAGAAAACATATGATAACAAACAAAGTTCATTACAAAAACAAAGAAAGTATCTTTCAACTTCAAATTTTCAATTTTTAAAATATCATATAAAGAAACCAAAGAACAACTAACGGTAATTGACTGACCACCATCTTAAACCACATATTAATCACAAACTTTGCACTTGTAATAAGGAGTTCAAATCTTGCAACAGGAAAGAATAATGACTGCAAACCACATGATTGCATAAACAAACATGAGGCTCCCAAATAGAAATAAAAATACAAATGTAGGCAAAGAATGGCTGCTTCCTCTAATTGTTGAATATCATATGATTTATATCACCCACGACCTATCAATTCAGAAACTACTACTAATTCTTCAACTTTGTAACTATGAATCATCATCTATCAATTCAAAAACCACCACTAATTGTTCAAAATTGTAAATTTATAAGAAATCAACACAGGTACTGTATTTCCATTAGCCCCAACAGAGAATCCACTATGTACAGTTATCGCTAAAGCTAGAAAATATAAAATAAGGGGCATACCCTGCGTCTGATGAAGCGCTGTGGTGGCTCACGCTTCCTCCTATTAGTGCGAGATCGAACTCTCACAACGTGAGAGTGGATGGCACATGAAACACAGTACTGCATCTTGACATACAGCTTAGGCAGAGTATATGCTACATAATATTAACAAAAACAAAATAGCATTATTGACCATACACAACCATACAATAGATAAAGATCATTAAGAATCATAGAGAGTGAAGGAAAAGATTATTACTATCATAAACGCAGGCGTCTTGCACGTCCCGTACAGCAGCTTGCTCCACAATGTTCCTCACAAGAAACCTCTTGATAGCCTTGTCCTTTTGGATCACAAAACAAGAAACCCAGAAGCTAATAATCAAGACCCAGTTAAAAAGCGCATCAATTTCAAAAAGAAATTAAGAGGCTGGTATCAATACCTTGGGGCAGCACTTGCCGCAGTTGGAGCAGCGGATGAACTTGACATGGCCGCGGCCGTGCTTGTTGCGGCCTCCGTTCCGGCGCTTGAAGGTCTGACAGATGAGAAGAAATAAAGCGATCAAACACAAAGATAAAAAATTGCACCAGGAAAGCACATAAAGAAAAGAAATTGGAAGGAAATGGGAGATCTTACCATGGTTGGTACCGAGATGAAGGAGATGTGAAGATTGGAGTCTGCCGGCTACAACTAGGGCTTCTGGTTGCTTAAGTGCAACAACAGTGTTTTATATTTCGAAAATGTGATTGGGCTGAAGCCCTAAACTTTTATTGATTTTACTGGTTTTATCCCGAGGTTTCGGTTCTACGCCAATTGTGACCCATATCTTTCAACTAAACTAATCACCATTTAATTAACTTTTTTGTTTGAAAGCTTAGACCTACTACATGAGACTGAGAGTAAAGAATTTACTATCAAGTAGTAGTTCAGGATTTGTTGTCCACGACCACGAATCATTTTCATATTATTATTATTATTATTATTATTATTAACTTGAATATAATCATAATGTAACTCAAAATGATACTATAATGTCAAAATCTATAATATTTTATTCACTACCATTGACATAAGTCAAATCCAAACTGCTCATATTGGCCTTGGGATATCAAGATGCTTAGCATACATATGTCAAGACTCACAAAAGCATCGTTCTTAGACAAGGTTAGCAGTTAATTTTCATCGTTTGAGATTGCTTGACTATTGATTCAGGTAGGATGCCTAATTTAATGACAAAGGAAAGAGAGAGGTACAAGTTAGAAGGAAAATTTTCCATCCAAAACAAACATGTTAAGGTATCCCTCAAAGGGATTAGTCTCAACCACTAAAAAAGGTTATTATTCTCAAAAGAGTTAACCATTAGAGTGCTCAACATTTATTGAATACATCAATTACAAAGGTTAAAAAAAAAAAAGAAGAAGCCGTCATTAAGTATAATGCACCATTGTTTCATTGCCATCCAAACAAGGGGATGGTGTGCCTTGCAAACCCATACTGCAACAGCCGCTCCTAGCACGGGAGCATTCTTTCTCATGTACCTCACTAGCGTATTTTCAGTTGATAACTTTCCATATGTTCTTCAAATAATCTGGCCTTCCATTCTTGTACTACAGGGACATGGTAGATAAGTCATTAGAGAGAGAGCAACAAGGATTTATAATGCTTGGTCAAGAAGATCAGCAAAATTGGTGCCTTCTAGGAGACCTAAGTAAAGTTCCAATATCTTTATTTCTTTAGAGGTTAGTTCATAATCGTGACTGAGAGAGCCATAATGGAAGTACCTGATAATTGAAATAACATGGATATTGCTACTTCTGCATTGGTTGGGTGATCATGAATAGAATCATTCATCAATGATACATTCTTTTTCAAGTAATGAAATCACATGGGACATATCATTACTACCAAAAAATCACCTACAAGTCGTATGCATGCTCCCAAACATCAATTCCAACCAAAGGAACCAAATTTGGCCCCTTACTTACCGGTGGATCCTGTAACAAAATTTTCATTAGCTGTTATATAAAGGTCAAACAATCACCATCATTTCCTATATTGAGTCATATAAACTCTCAAGCATTGTGGCAATAAGATTTTTAACCTAACAAAAATTTTAAATCTTTATAACTGTGTGCAAGCAGCGTGCACCTAAAATAAACAGAGATACATACAACAGATCCATAAAATAAATGGTGAGCAATATTTTTCTCATCACAATGAGTTCAATAAAAGAATTGAGAAGGCTAATAATTTTATATTGAATATTCCCGCTTTTGATAATTAGCATTTCTGCAGGGCATAAGGAGTAAAATATGAAAATAAAAAACGAGTGATGATATAGGGACAACCTTTTGATACCAGCTTTTGATACAACTTCCACATATCATTAAATGAGTGGATACACTAAATGAGTGGATATATTTAATATCAGGAGTCTCATATGAATAAAAAAAAAAACCAATCATTTAAATAACACGTTAGATTGTACCAAAAGATGGTATAAAAAGGTTGTTCCAAAATCATTTTCAATAAAAAACCAACTTTATATTCAAATTAGGAAACCTAACTACCCAAAAATATCAACATTGGTGCAATGTTGTCAAGAGCATTCGCTTTAACCACTTAAGCGGTAAAGTGGAGCAGTCTGCACCTCTAGCGCTTCAGTAATTAGTGAAGCGCCAGACTTCAATGAAGCGCCCGCTTCACTGCTTAAGCACCCAAAGCGCTGGCTTCTTCTTTTTTGTTCAATTTCACAAAATTATCCAATTTAACCTTAAAATTTAAGGGTAAAATGGTACTTTAACATTTTTTTTCCCTAAATAAAACCCTAAAACACCTAAAATTGGATCTGAATCGTGATTCAGTCTCGACACTGCTGCTTCTTCTTCTTCTTCTTCTTCTTCTTCTTCTTCTTCCTTCAAGATCAAGCATCTTTCTTCAAGATCAAGCTTATGACAATAAAGATCCACATTCTCTTCGTTTCTTTTTTGCTTTCTTCAAGTTTGATTCTCTCATTCATTCCAAGTTCCAACGTTCTTTCCTTTTTTTCTTCCTCTTTTGCTCTGTTTTTTCACCTGCTTCTACACTTGCTGTGTTTCCCTTTGCAAATGGAAACAACTTCATCTAAGTCCAGTAATAAGAAAGATCCTAGTTGGAAATATAATTCTTTGAGGGATCCTAGTAAACCCAATTATGTTACCTACAATTTTTGTAATAAAACAACTACTGGGGGAATCAATCGAGCAAAGCAACATCAGATGGGGCATTTGGGTAATGCTACAGTTTGTCCAAAAGTCCCACAAGAGGTTAAGGAAGAGCTATGGAATTATTACAACGAGAAGAAGTCTCAAAAATCCACCAGCTCCTTAGGTTCTTTTCAAATGTTTAATTATTTAGAAGATCGTAAAATCGGTGATAATGATTTGGATGAGTTTGAGTTAGTTGAGTGTAATGCAAGTGGTAAACAATTGTTGACTGGAAAATCTGGGGCTGGAATGCAAGGTAGTGGGAAGAAAACCAAAGGCCCGATGGATTTGTATTTGATGAAACCAGAAACTATAGTTCAAAGAAGAAAAGAAAGCAAAATGAGGCAAATGAGTATAAAGGATAGTGATCTAGAAGCAAGAGCTAGGACAATCCAGTATATTGCAAGATATTTTTATCAAACTAGGATCCCATTTAATGCAGCACATTTAGATAGCTTCAAATATATGGTAAAAGCTATTGGGAGGTATGGTCCAAATTTAAAGCCTCCTAGCTATCATGAGTTGCGGGTTCCATTGTTGAAAAAGGAATTGCAACTTACAAATGATATGCTAGAGGATCATAAGAAGAAATGGGCAAATTATGGTTGCTCAATTATGTCTGATGGTTGGACAGATAGAAGACAAAGAAGTATAATTAACTTCTTGGTGAACTGTACAGCAGGCACAATGTTTGTAGAATCTGTTGATGCATCTTCTTACATGAAAACAAGGGATAGATTGTGTGACTCACTTGATACTTTTGTGGAGAGGATTGGAGAGAAAAATGTCATTCAAGTGATCACTGACAATAGTAGCAATTATGTCTTGGCAAGCAAATTGCTACAAGCTAAAAGAAAGAATTTGTTTTGGACTCCATGTGCAACACATTGTGTGGATCTCATTTTAGAGGATATTGGAAAGCTGCCAAATATAAAAAGAACATTAGAGAGAGCCATTTTTCTAGTTGGGTTTATATACAACCACACTTCTGCCTTAAGTTTAATGAGAACTTTCACAAAAAAGAAAGAATTAGTTAGGTATGGGGTCACTAGGTTTGCTACAACCTATCTTATTTTGGAAAGGGTTCACAAGCAAAAGCTTAACCTTAGGAAGATGTTCACATCAGATGAGTGAATGAAAAGCAAGTTTTACAAAGAAACTAAGGGTAAGAAGGCTACTGATGTTATCTTGATGCTTTTTTTTTGGAATGAGATTGTGTATGCCCTTAAAGTTATGGGTCATTTAGTGGGTGTTCTTCGCCTAGTTGATAATGAAAAAAAGCCAACAATGGGTTATATCTATGAAGCAATGGATAAGACCAAGGAAGCCATTCAAAAGGCCTTTGATGGGAACGAAGAAAAGTATAAGAATGTATTTTCTCTTATAGATAAGAGATGGGAAAATCAACTTCATCATCCTTTGCATGCTGCTGGTCATTTTTTGAACCCTCAATTCTTTTATAATGACCCAAGCATTGTAACAAATAAAGAGATTGTGAGGGGGTTATATGGTTGTATTGAAAAGTTAATTCCAAATCATGATGATCAAGACAAAATCATAGATCAATTGCACTTGTACAAAGAAGTTGAGGGGATGTTTGCTAATCCCATGGTAGTACGGTCCAAGAGCAAAAGAGCACCTGGTAAGCAAAATGTAGAAAGTTGGGTATTGGTTTTTTTTTTTTCTAATTTTGATTTGTTAGTTCTTATTTTTTTGAAAGAAATTTATGTATTATTTGTCAATTAATCATTCTCATAATGATGATTTGCTTGCCTTGCTTATGTCTTGAAGCTCAATGGTGGAGTTCGTATGGAATGGAAACTCCAGAGTTTATGTGCTTGGCCATTTAAATTTTGAGTTTAACTTGTAGTACTGTTGGTTGTGAGAGAAACTAAAGTGTTTTTGAGCAAGTAAGTATTTTCTCTACTTGTTGGTTTAAGGACTGTTTTTATTTAATTGTTTTGTATTTCTTTTTCAATTCTTGTAACTTATAAGTGAAGTTTTAGTTATTAATAAAGTTTTATTATGGTGGCCAAAATAATAATTATAATTAACAAGAAAGTTTTAAAACGTTTCACATATATTTTTCGAAGCACCTGAATTAGATGAAACCCTACTGTTAAATAATTTCTTCTCCTACTCCACTGAGCAGTTCTGCAGGTCAAGATATGTTTTGCACACCGCCACACCCAATCCATATATGCATCATAGAGTCATAATTATTTCCAAGCACCAAATTCTTTACTGAAAGAGTATCTCACCCTTAGCTATGACTAGTAAGTATTAACCAACATCCTCATCCAAAAGTACCAGGAATGGAGATAAACTACAACTGCTACTGCAAACACTTCAATAAGTACTCACCTTTACTCATTTCTCATATCAAAAACCCAATACAAAATGAGAAATTCTGACTCTCTCAAGTTCAAGTTCATTACCTAGACTAGACATACTTAGTTTGTTTTTATGCTTGTTGATTTAGGGACTATTTTTATTTAATTGTTCTGTCATTACAATATTTCACATGCAATTTCAATTCTAATTGGACTGATTCATAATTTCAATTCTAATTATAATTTAATTCCATAATCTATTTTAATTAGACAGATTTATAGCAAGAAGAGAAACAGACTTGAGCATAAGAAAATGCAAGATCTTATATTTGTTAAGTATAATCAAGCTCTTAAAGCTCGATATAATAGCAAGGATGAAATTATCTCCCTTAACTATATTGATGATAGTAATGAATGGTTGATTGGAAAAATGGGTGGTGACCAAGATGATGCTAAAAATGAACTTGTTTTTGGTGATGATGACTTGACTTGGGGAGAGGTAGCTAGAGCTTCTGGTGTTGAAGAGCCTAGAAAATATACTAGAAGAATTTGTGGTAGACAATCAGCACTAAAACCTTCAAGTTCTAAAGGAAAAGCTGTTGTACAAGAAGTTGAAAAAGAAGAGGCTGACACAGAGGAATCAGAGGGAGATTGAGGATTATCACTCAAGTGATGGAGATGACAGTAGTGATGATGATGAGATGAATGTAGTTGATGAGAATGACATAGATGCAGATGATTTATCTTAGATTTTGGAATGATATTATGCTGTTTTTGACTTTTTGCACTATTTTAATTTCTTGACTATTATGCTTACATGTACTGCTGATTTTCTCTTTTGATAATTGATGTTATGAACTTTAAAATCTGTTTTATTAATATATCATGTTTGGAGTACATTTTGAAAAGGTTTAAGCTATTACATAATCATCTTTTTGTATTGTCCGCTTCACTTCGGTGAAGCGCCCGCTTCGCTTTCCGCTTCACCACTTAAGCCTTTTGAAGGGCTGACGATTTAAAGCGCTTCACACTTTTGACAACACTATTTTGGTGGCTTAATAGTAATGATACCTAGTTTGCAGTTGTCTCAATCACAAGTTTCTTCACTTCCTTGTCCACACCAAGTCACTTACAGAGGTAAAATGAAGCACATGAGATGAAACAAATACAAATTAGTAGTGACAGATGCAAATGCAATACACAAGGATGCAAAACAATTAAATGAAACGGTAAAATGCTGAAATACTACTTACTACCCATCTACAGCCCTGTAAAGCAGCACCCTTAGCATTCATCTTTTGCATCAATGATTCCAGGGAACCAAAATGTGAGTCAATAACTGAAGTCAAGGATCCGTTCGGTGGCTCACCCCCTCTTTCCTGTCATTTTGTACAGCAATGGCTAAAAGATTCAATTGAATGGGAAAGAGAAAGAAAAAAAAATCCAGAAGTTTAAACTTACACAAACAAGAGAAAGATTCTTCCAGAACACAGAGTGATTGATATAGTCTGCAAAAGATAGAATCCATTCAATAAATAAAGACATTAACAGACAAGAAAAGCAACAAGAAAAACATTTTCAATCACATAAAGTAGGAAAATTTTTCAATATTAGTAAATGGATATACGTGGAACCATATCATTATCAATGTCAAAGAAGCAGAAATATAGGAATAGGAGTAATTATGAAACATAAGAGAGAGAGACACAAGAGTGTTTACATTAGAGTTGGTGAGAGATGGTACTTCCTCCATTAAATTTGATAGCACTCTACAACTTAACGACGGTGGTAGAGTCAGCTTTGGCGATGGCATCATAGAGCTGCTCGAGAGCCTTGTTGTAGTTGGTGATGTAAGCCTGGTGATGTTTCTGGTGATGGAGCTATATAATCTATCCACTAATGGCCAATTCAAGAGTGCCATAATCATAGCGCAGATCAGGAAGCGAGAAGGTCTGTAATTAACGTGATTGAGCCATCCTTGACGCTAAAAGCCTGGCCCCAGTTGCTTTCAGGCCTAGGGCTAAGGTTTTTGTTTTTTTAGCCGATAGAGATCAGAGAACCATCATTTGGAAAATTTTTTCTTTTCTTCTCTTTTCTTTTACAAGGTAAGACTGTAAGAAACGTAGGACCGACGACTTATTGGCCCAAGGAGTCGTTGGTTTCGATAAGAAGAAGTTTTATATTTTTTAAATAAAATCTTAAATTTAAATTTTATAAATAAAAAAATAAATATTTTGAAATTTTTTTTATATGATTTAATTTTAAATTAATTAAAATTTAATATAATTATCAAATACGAAAATTAATAATAATAATAAAAAAATGCAAGACAAAACAGGAATGACTGCAGTCTGCAGGTGCTTTATTTACTAGGCTAGATAGTTTGGTTCTCCGAATAATTGAGCCCATTTTTTTTCTTTAAAGCTCAATGCCATTTTTGTCTATTAAGAAAGATCTAGGAAGGAGGTTTCATCTGGGTTTCTCCCAACATTTTCTGAGCTTTAACCTAGTTGTTTAAAGCCTAATGTAACAAATGATATATGATTATATAATTAATTTTTTATTTAAAAATTTATTTATAATATTACATATATTTATTTATTTATTTTATGTCATATTATCGTATAACTCGAATTAAATATTTTTTATTTTTATTTAAAAAATTTATTTTTTTTTTTTTGAACTTTTTGGATATGGGCAGGTTCGAAACCCGCCGGGAGAGGGGGAAATGCACTTTGCAATGGGAAGTGTCATTGGACCTCTAGGCCTAGTGCAAATTTATTATTAAATTATTTAAATCGAAAATAGAATTATAAATTTATATAATTTAGGTATTGAAAAGTATCATTATCAATTGCCTAAAGTTGGACACATCCAGGAGAAGGCATGTAGCTATCAATCTAATTTATTTCCTATATGTTTTTCAATTTGTATCGTATAGTACATTTAAGGTGCACGAAAATAATTAAATTATTATTATTAAATAAACATAAAAAAATTAAGTGGTAATATGTGAATAATTTTTTTATTTTTTATATAATTTTTACATAATATTAACTAAATATATTTAATATTATAAATTTTAAATAAAAAAATTAATTATTTAAACGACACAAAAATAATAAAAAAAATAATTTTAAAGTTATTAAAAAAAATAATTTTAAAGTTATTTTAAAAAAAATTTATGAAAAATATTTTAGTAATTTCGGCCTCACTGGTACTGCACATGACAGATCGGCAAAACAAAAACAAAATACCCCATAGTCTTTTTGATCATGCTCCCAGACATTGACGCCGTCCAAACTTTCTGGAATCGGCAGAAGGTGCAATTCAGCCCCTCTACGTCCATTGTTGTGGCACATCAGCCCCTCTAC
>BPVZ01000012.1:2554305-2567693 GCA_020521535.1 Rubroshorea leprosula
GGGGTTTCTTGAGTAATCATACATTTTTTGGTGAAACAACAAAATAGATATTGTTTGGGAAGTGGGATTCTCCCTTTCTTTAACTAACAGACTACTGCTACTGCTTCATGAAATTCCATTTCTCCATGTCATGCAATCATTTACTATATTCGTTAGTGTTTTGTGAGGACATATGACTAACTTTGCTCCTACTTTTCATAGTGGCTGACATACTGTTGTGGAAGCACCGAAGTGTTTCTTTTGGCATCATTGTTGTTGCAACAGTTGCTTGGTTAGCATTTGAGTACTCTGGATTACCATTCTTATTGATTTGTTCAGACATCTTGCTGATTTTAATCGTATTATTGTTTATCCATGCCAACTATGCTGCTTTTAGAGATAGGTATGTCGTCTAATATTACCCCCAACAGATGTTACTTTTTGTCTTGATTGTGGATTATTATTATTATTTTTCTTCATTTCTGTTTTTTACTTAAGCAGACAATTAAGACCATTACCAGAGCTTGAATTGTCGGAGGAGATGGTTAATAATGCTGCAGCATCATTTCGTGTTAAAATCAATAACGTGCTGCTTATGGCTCATGATATTACTCTTGGAAAAGATTTTAGACTTTTTTTCAAGGTTAGTTTATACTAGTTTGCAAAGGTTTAAGAACACATACATGCACTCAGAACAACAAAAAGAAGAACCACTACCAAAATAACAGCTGTAATGAATGTTATGCACTTGAAGGTGTTTTGATCTTAGTAAGGCATGATAGTCTTAACTACAATTTAGTTGATACATCTGTGTGTACTAAAAGTAAGGACATTCATTAGTTTTACCAATCGAAAGAAATATCAGCATTAATGCCTTAATTAGAAACTTGATCCCATCTTGGCTAGATTTGACTTGGTTGGGGTAGTGATGTCATCAGTCTAACTTCATGCTAGGATCCTATTGCCCTTAAATGATGACCGATGATGCATGTCTTAGGCATACTACTCTTTACTTCATTCTAAATTCAATCAGTTTGTTACCTACATGTAGGTTTAGATTTTCTCATTCTCATAAAAATTCTGGATCACAAGGCTACAAGCCATCATATTCATTGTGTTCTAGGTTGTGCCGTTGCCTTGTGTGTCTTTCTCACTCTTGCAATCTTAGCAAACCTGGCTTGTTCTTTGCTTGCTAAAATTTTTCTGATACTGTTTATTTGGTAGGTCGTGGTTTGTCTGTGGCTCTTGTCTGCGATTGGTAGCTACTATTCTTTCTTCACACTTGCCTACATAGGTAAAAAAAAGTTTCATTCTTTGTTTGTAAACTGAATGCACATTTATCCTCCATCTTGTTTATTGATATTTATTGTGATTGTTTTTTGTTTGTTTCACATAAAATATTGGAACACAATTAAAATAATTTATTTTGTTACAACCTCAAGTGGTTATCCTTGTAGTAGTAAAAGGGAAGGTATGTACGTTACCACAAGCATTTGTGTTTTGAAAATTTTGAAAAGCCTGATAGGAAACTCACATCTGTCATTGCCTTGACTTTTTCTAGATATGTTATCTGCAATTTAGTTTGCTACGTAAAATCCATCTTGATAATTTACATTTTTGCATGAGGCAAAGCTATTTTTGATTGTGTATTACTAACATATATAATTTCTGTTTACCTATTACAGGAACCATCGTATCCATTACAGTTCCAGCCTTGTACAGCAAATATGAGGAGCACGTGGATAAATATTGTGGGCTGATCCACCAAAAATTATCCCAGCACTACAAGATCGTGGATGAGAGTGTTATTAGTAGAATCCCACGGAGTTTATCAGACATCAAAGATGATTAATGAGTATAGTACTCCATTCTGATATCATCTTGTTGTTTCACCTTCAACTTGTCTCAGGGCCATGAACCATTGCTCCATTGCAGATGGGCTATCTACTCTAGAAGTGTTGCTTTGTCATCAGGACGGAGAGCAAATAAACTTGCGCTTGCGGATGCTCAAATTTGATGTTTGGCTTATCAAGTCTTCTATTCTGTTCTTAATTCTTGAAGATCCTTGGTGGTTTAAACTAAGTACATAAAATTTACTAGTTGGAGAGAGGAATGATGCAAGATGATCCAGTAGAAGGAACGAAATTGCTTGAGGAATCATGTAACACACTAACATGATGTTCCCTCACTGGATTTTTGGATGTCAAATAATATAAGAGAAATAACTAGATTCCATGAGTTTGGTTTTTTTTTTTTTTTTTTTTTTTGGCCAACTAAAAATTTAGCTTTCATTGCAAATTATGAGAGCATTACAAGTTCTCTATAAAGCCAGCACCACAATCTCACTGAAAAACGAAATGGAAACTGATGTTAAAGTAAGAAGCGGGATAAAGTTAAAAACTGAGAGGAAGGTGGCGCTTGGTCCACAACCACTGTGCTCGAGAAATCTTTCCTTCTAAGCGAGGGGACCATTCCATGGCCTAACTCTGCGTTAGCATCTGATTGCAGAAGAAGAAAGCAGAACCTCCTGCATAGGCAGCACATAGAGAAGACTTGAGAGTGATGGTTAAGTACCCATAGCCAACTGCCTAATCCAATCATCGAGTATCCAAAGTTTCATAATCCTCCCAGCGGTAACTGACATTTATCAACCATCACCCAAACCACCATCGTAGTAGGATATCACCATCCATATAAAACCACAAGCATCATAGGAGCAATGAAGGAAAGCTGGACCAGAAATCTCAGACAAGCATCCAACTAATTTTTCAAATCCATCAAAAGGCATATATCCCCTTACCAACCTCTCTGTGCAGAAAATTAGGAAGCATATAGACATGTGAAACTAAAAATCTGACTTAATCTTCCAAAGGAAACATAAATCCAGCTTCACCCTTATGATTCTATGGGTTCTTATTTGTACCAAATATCATTGAAATTGGACTTGGCAAACGGGCGGATTGGGTCGGCTTCGGATTGGGTCAACTCGGGTGACAGATTATATAGATTGAGTTATGAACGGGTTGTGAGTTGAAAAAGTCTAACCATAATCCGACCCTAACAGGTTACGAAATTAATCCGCGGGTCAATTTTATTTTTATTTTTTATAATTATTTTTTATTAATTTTATTATATACAATAAAATTATATATATCTAAATTTAATTAACGTATTGTAATTCATTAAAACTAAGTACTTTATAGTTTCAACCATAAATAATTAAATTAAGAAAAAAATCATAAAGTTATAAACAATAATAAGTTGATTAACAATAATAATATTAAACATAAAATATGTAAATTTCTTAAAAAATAAAGTTTTAATTTTATAATCATCTTCAAACATTATCAAGTAGTTTAAGCTATTTTTTACTGATGAAATTGCTCTTCCAAGAACATCTTTCACTAAGTTATTATGCTTATGTCCTAGTATCATATCTTTTAATATTTTTAGTTGCATTATCATTTCATTCATGATGCTTGGGTAATTGTTAATACCAAAAAAAAAAAAAAAAAAAACTTGGATAATTAGATCAAACTCATCATAATTTCTTTGTCTTTCTCTAGAAATTAAGAAGTATGAACTAATGAAAGAAGTTACCAATAGGAAAATTAATGAAGAATAATAAATATAATATTTAAAAATAATAATAATAAATAAAACAAACAGGTCAACCCGTTAACCTACGGGTTGACCCTAACCCAACCCATGACCCACACGGGTTGATAATCCGGGTTATCTACGGGTTGTGAGTTAAAATATGTATATCTTAACCCATTTTTACGGATCGGGTTAGGGTGGAGTTGGTAGGTCAAGTGGATTTTTGCCGGGTCTAATTGAAATGCAAAAATCACTGATTTCTTATCTTCCACAAGTAAATTCTTCTGAATTTATTAGCACTGTGCATGAAGTTGGACCAATGTCCAAAGATGCACGAACATTTGCCTAGCAGGGTCTACAAAAAAGAATGATGAGCGAAACATAAAAAGAGAAGGAATCAGATTATTACACATAATAATATTTGCTGTTACACACCTCATGCTTTTTTTGATTATTTATATATAAATTTGTTCTGTTATGATCCAGAGTATGAGAAATAGGATGTCGCAAAGGCATTAACACAAATCAACAGGCAAACAATTATTCCACAAGAAAAGCATACATTATGTCCATGGTCTTAAATATGGAGTTACATAATTATAGGAAAAATACTACCAAGTCAACTCAAAGATATAAGTTCACTCTCAAAGATGAAAGCAGCACAACTTTTTAACTCTAGCCACTATCTTACATTAAGCTTGAAGCAACTCCTTCGCCTTGTTCAACCAAACATTATAGATGTCATCCGAGAAAAGAACAAAGTGTACCTGAAAAGCAGTCATTTATATCAAAATGAGAATATATCAATACTTTAGCAAGTTGACCTCCTTATCTTCATATGTAAAATAAGTTCTTCTTTCTCTACCTCTTTCAAATCATCTGCAAATTCTTTGACTGTAGATATGGCAACTGTGGCAGCTTCCTCAAAAGGATATCTGAAAGAATTTTAGAAAGAAAAAGTTAAATAAAAGGATCACATTAAAATACAAAATTTGTGATTACAATTAGATTTCATTTTATAAATCAATTCTCTGAACTTTGTACAAGGAAGTTGTTATCCTAAACTCCTAAAGAAGGCATTTTAGTATCAACATACCCAAACACACCACAAGATATTGCAGGGAATGCAATATATTTAATGTTATTTTCCTTAGCCACCCCCAAGCTGTTCCTGTAACCAATTTAGCTAGAGAAGATTGGTCTTATTTGCAATGATAAATGAAATATTAATAGAGATGGTGTTAAACAAAGAAAAGCTGAAAAATACTTGTATGCGCTTTTCAGAGAGGCTGCAGGGTTACTGTCCCCATTGTAGATAGGACCAACAGTGTGAATAACATGTGAGGCAGGCAGTTTAAAACCACTGTACGTTTTCAACATGTTAGTAAACTAATTAGTCCAGTAATAAACATTGTTCAAGTAGGAAGAACCTACGGGGTAATCCTTGCTTCTCCTGTAGGGCAACGGATTCCAGGTCGAACTTCTGGCACTTTGTAGCATGCTTCTAGGAGTTCTGGACCAGCTGCCCTATGAATGGCTAAAGGAAATAAATAAAAAGTCATTAGTAGTTCTAGTGACATATATATATGGTTTGAGTGAAAGACAAAAAATATATCTATATATATATATATATTGGGTAAGACTACCCCCATCTGCACCACCGCCTCCAAGCATACGCTCATTTGCTGGATTAACCTGCAAAAAGAAATATAATTATTAAGTAACCACACCAAATTTAGTCAGTAAAAGATCATGCCACCAAGAATTCTTGCCAGGAATTAATGGCTAAACAAAGCATCTCATGCCGAAGAAGAAAGGGAGAGCATCATAACCATTCTATTCTATAAAGAAAGCATAACATAACCATATCCAACAGGCAGGAAGAGTTTGAAAATTTCACCTCAACTTGAAACAATAGAACACACTGCATGCTCTTTGTAGTTGTATATAGCAATGGAAGTATGGAAAAACAAAATAATAAATTAAATTTTCTGAATAATACACCCTTTCTTCCTTCCTTCCTTCCTTCCTTCCTTCATCGTTGTACTGGAGAATTCAATTCAAGTTGTAGCACCAACAGGGGGCAATTAAAAATGCTTAATATATTAAGGTTGGGAAATTAGTAGAAACTTTTAGCTCCCAGATTCAAAACCCAATTCCTGTCCTAAGCATAGATAACTGTATAGAAATGAAAAGTTTAGGATGAGATTAAGCAATGAAAAAGCGAAGAAATCAACCATCAGCAAATACCATAAAAACCCAATTTTGTAGAGAGCAGAGCAAAACACTTACAATAGCATCCGAGGTGCCGTCTACGAACCACTGGGTGATGTCCCCTTTCTTGATTTGGAGAGCAGCGGTATCAGACAAGTTGAAACGGGCGTCTGAAGAAGATGACATGGTAAAAAACCCACCACGCACCACCAGAAAAGGAAGTATCTTTTTTAGAGTTGTGGAGTGAATCGAGTGATAGTGGTTGGAGGAGAAGGTACCAAACCCAGTACGGACACAGATGATACTGGAACTGGAAGTAGTTCCTCGGAGGCCTGGTAATCGGAATCGGATGGCTCTACACCAAATGTTGATGCTTGACATTCACAAATGCTGATAGCCTGATTCCACTTAAAACCAATTCTGCCCTCGTCTCTGTTCGCTTTTCTGGTGGTGTAACGTAATTCCCGAACACTCCACCCCCGTTCCCACCGCCCCCAAAAAAGTACATTTTTTATTTATTTATAAGAATTGTGTTTTATTTTTTGGGACAATTAAGTCCCTATAGTTATATGAATAAAACATTTAAATCCCTAAACTTTTTTGAGACCTTTAACCTACCCCTGCCTCATGGTCAAAGTCAAAACCAAAGAGAGCAAGTAACCTTTTATCAAAAAAAAAAAAAAAAGGAACCTTTACCGAGTTAATATATATTAATTTAAATTTTTTTTATTTAAATTCAAAGTTAAAAATTTTTAAATTTTAAATTATTAAATAATTAATTCTCTAATATATATATATATATTTTTAAAAGCAAGTACAACAGAGTTGAACAAGGTAAAATTCGAACAATTTGCAACTACCTCACGGTCACTGCTGTTAAAGATGCATTCTTTATTTCACTTATAATTAATGATGGAATTTTCACAAGTTTCAATTTGTGCCAATATAATCATTACAAATTTAGAGAAAGAAAAACGCATTTCTTTTAAATTTTTAATCAAGTAATAGTATTCATTCTATGATTTTTTTATTTTTTTTAACAATGATAATTATATGCAAAAGTAACAAGATAATTATAAGATAAAATAAAAAAAAATTTGTCAATGTATGTGGTTGAAAAAATTACTTAAAGTTGATAAAATTAAATATAAATATTTAAATAATTAATGAAAGTCAAACTTTCAATCAACTCAATTCAATTCTAGTATTAAAACTTATAAACAATCATTAGATCAAAGGCCAGTTTCATCCTATGAATTAAACTAGCACCATGAAAAAGGAAGCAATAATGGAATATGTATTCATTCCTTGTTTAATACTAGACCAGGTGCTAGTTCCGCTAAAACTGAACAGAAAAAGAGCCGGCAACTAGGAGCTAGTAGCAAGCAGAAATCAAAGTATATATATATACATAAGCACACATATAGACACACGGATATATGGTAAAAATTGGGCCTAGCGGGTGCCGACAAACCACCTCAGCAATAGACAAGCACACGGAGGCTCTGTTCTCGTTTTATATTGCCTCTGTCTAATTATTAATTTGCTTATAACATCCATCGATCTAGAAGAACTGAGCACCCTCAAATGTCTGCCCGAACTGCCAGTGGGCGGGCGCCACGTTGTTGCTGGTAATTGTCCTGCCATCGCTGGCGGTGACCTGGAAGGACAGGGTTTGGCCGTTGAGGTAGGAGTTGCTCTGCCAGTTCTGGCCCCAGTTCCTTGACATGGGTTGCCATCCTGTTTTAGACCCCTTGATTGAAACTGCATGGACATCTCCTGCGCCTGCAACATTGGTGATGAGGACCAGGTTAAAGTAGGAGTGACCGTTGATGGTGAACCTTATTCCTCCTTTCTTCACACAGGGCACCCTGTTAATTACAGTATATATAATTTTTAGTTAATATTGAATGAAGAATAACGCATTAATTAACGTCAAACGTAACGTAAGGCCGTATATATATATATACGAGGAAGAATATATTCTCAAACAAGTTTATATATTTTATTTATATAAAATTATAATTATTTATTTTTTTATTTTTAATAATTAAAATTTTATATAAATATAATAGATATTTATTATGTTTACCTCCTAAAAGAAATGGGGACAATTCCGGCCCGGTATTCAGCAATTTGCAGGAAGGCAGGTTCGGCCATGTCAAAGTGTTGGAGGGGAGGATTGCACCAGCCCCCATTGCTGTTGGAGAGAGCAGAGTTGGGTGGGCAGAAGTTAGTAGCAGTGACGACAATGGATCCAGGGCGACACCATCTGGGGTCATTGGTGCATCTCATTTCATAGCAAGCTCCACAGCTCAAGCCATTGTTAAAGAGAGCAGTGCTGAGAGCTGCAGTGTTAGTCCCATAGCCTTGGCTATACAGATTGCCATATCCACATGCCCCTCCTGCATCCCAACACACTTCAAAATATGAGAACCCCAGGGCAGCCAAAATTAAGGTAATTAAAGAGTAGGTACATATATATATATAATTTGAAAAACAAATTATAAGCAAAAAGTAGTCACACCCATTGTGCCAGAAGCATCACCGCCACCATAGAAAGTGGCATGGCCAGTTTGCCATCCAGAGTCAGCATAAATGCCCTGCACCCATAAGTTGAAAAGAAAAACTAGAAGAGAAATTAGGGAAACTGATGATGCAATGCCGGCCATTGAATTAATTAATAATTAATTGGATGTGGGTGGGAGAGATGAGAGAGAGGGATGTAAATATATTGCAGCAAAGGGTTGATACTTGATATTGCTGCTGGATGCTGGATACTGGATACTAGATACATTACGTTGGGATGGGAGTTTAGTAATATATAGAATATGGAAAGTTTAGGTTAGATGTGACTTGTTTAGCTACAAGAGACAAGATGGCAAGAGTCACGTTGGGTTGGGCGAGAGATCACGAAATCTGATTTCCCATTTGAATGAAGATCCAGGTGTGCACATGCAAGTGTTCCTAGCTACCTTCCTTCCTGCCCTTTTTAAAAAATTAATTGAGTAC
Source organism: Rubroshorea leprosula (assembly GCA_020521535.1). Classification (NCBI taxonomy): domain Eukaryota; kingdom Viridiplantae; phylum Streptophyta; class Magnoliopsida; order Malvales; family Dipterocarpaceae; genus Rubroshorea; species Rubroshorea leprosula. The sequence continues at coordinate 2,563,111 of BPVZ01000012.1, forward strand.
CAACCGCTAAGAAAAAAATTTCCCTTACCATCCAAACATTTTTTTGTAAGTTTAAACGCAGGAATATACTCTACCTACTAAATAATAACTACTTGTTCAGGTCCAACTTGGTAAGCTGAAGCGGGAGAGCATCAGGTTCTGGTTCGTGATGATAATTATTAGGCATACGTGGGATGGGAATGGGAGATAAGTTGTACCTAGTATAAAGGAAGTCATTTTAACATTCTTTTTCTGATGTTCAACTGGAAAATTTTCCAAGTTCTTATAAGAAGGGACCTACCATGTTAGGAGCACATGGGAAGCTCCGGTAATGGTGGCAGTCTCTTCTTGTTCTTTCAGACTTTATAACCTCATAATATGATATCCACCTCAACATTGAAAAGTTACAAATCAATAATTAAGGTTCTCTGCTAATTAATTTGAAATTTTTGTTTTCTTTTAGAATTTCTTAGTCCTCTTTTTACTCTTTTTTTTTTTTTTTTGACAAAGACAATAGTTAAGAGTTAGAAATTAGGTTAATACCTTTGATAAGATTTGGCCACTGATGAGGGTACAATCCACCAACAACCTTTTAGATTACAATGGTTATCAATGAACCACAACAATTGAATACATTTTTACTCATATCTAATTTTACACCTGACTATGTAAATCGTTTAGTTAAAAATAAATTTACTAATCTTATAAATTGAGTTCAACCCACTTTTTATTTCTCAAAAAGTTGTACTTGTTAAAAAAAAAAAAGACTTTGCTGCTGATTTCTTGGCTGAACTATAGGGCATAGTCTGCCACTAGAAACCATGTTTTTCAGCAATCCACCACCTGGACTTAGCACTTTCCTTGAGGGGGATTTGCTGGGCGTAGGACTTTTAAAGCCAGTAATTGCATGATTTCTTTTCAGTCTTATTAAAAAAAAAAAAGAGTTGTAGTTGTTTTTGTCTGTTACGTTACGTGCTGAATCTATTTAATATTTTAATATTTCGGTCGAAGAATTCTTTAAGGATGGTTTGGTAGAGTTTGTTAGAGTTTTTACTTTTTTTTATTGTTTATAAATGATAAGTTTAAATTTTTATTAAAGAAGAAATTTAAAAATTATTTTTAAATATAAAAAAAGTAAGTAAAAAGTGAATAAAAAAATATTTATAAAAAGTTTAGATTTGAAGTTTTTAATTTTTTATTGTTTGAAATATTTTTTAAATTAAAAAAAATTTATAAATGTAAATTTAAAAAAAAACAATTTAAACTTATAAAATATAAATAATTTAAAAAAATTGAAGTTACTAAAAGTTTCACCAACAGGCCTTGAATCATCTTTTCCCTGATTACTGACGGAAGTTATTTAAGTGATAAACCTTTTTTTGAGGACACGACTATGGATGCCCCTATAGCTCAGTGGTAGAGCGTCAGTCTTGTAAACTGAAGGTCTGTAGTTCGATCCTGCATGGGGGCAGACGTTTTTCAATCCTTTAACACCTCAAATATATTTAATATTTATTTTAATAAATATTCTATATATTTTTAAAATAGTAAAAAGATATAAAACTAAAAATTAAATCACTAAAAAAGGTTGTCAACGAAACCTTAATATTATTTTTGGCAATGGCCTTCTAGCGTTTCAATTTCATGCACATTTTGCTTTACTATTTTTGCAACTCTGTTTATGAAGCAAATAAGTTGTTGGATTTTACTGCCTGTTTTGGGTGGCTTTGGCAACATCAACAATTTGTTCAACTGTGTGGTGCAAATGTTTTCTTTTAATTTCCAACTACAGATATTTATTATTTTTCCTTCAAGAGGGATTGTCCCTCAGCTGGCCCCCACTTGCATGAATGAGACATCATCAGACATTGAAATGGGGCTTAAGTAACATAACATGGTCATTTTCATAACACATATTGCAGTCAACTTGAGCTTCCCAAAATTGCGCTACCATGGTCTGCAACTTCCCCACCATGTGCATTTTAATGGAACCTCAACTTGTAGGCCAACCATGATCCTTAATTACAAGGTGACCGATTTTGTTAACTTTGGTGTCACCAGCTGGGATTTGTGTACTTGCTGAATGAGATATCATTGTTTCCAATTTCCGATTTCCAATTCCAGGTAATAATTTTCATGGTAATCATTTGGTTCAATGTAAGAAAAGATCAGAGTGTATGTTTATTTGGGGTTCCCAGTAAAGGTTACTGCATATATACAGTCCCCTTTTAACACCAGCCCCCCTCCCTGCCATTCACGAAGATGTCTCTGTGCCTTAGCAATATGGGAGCTGGAATGGAAGCCAGAGGCCCTATAAGAAGCTAGCACAGGCATGCAGCCAGCTGTGCGTTTGTAATTGCGTGCTCGCGTCTGGTGGGAGACAGTATAAATCAACAGGAGAGAGAGAAAGAGAGAGAGTATTGCTGAATAAATAATTACCATAACAATACTTTTCCCCAATAATACAAGCTAAAATACAGACAGACAATACAACATGAGGCTTAACGTAAAAAAGAATTGCACTAACCTACACCTCACAAACAAACTCCTTTTCCCACATGGTTGCTCCTAAAATATGAATCCCGAATTCCAGATGGGGGGAAAAAAAATCAAATGAATAGTTGCTCTTGATGTCAATTAGGTTAGTCTATGAACAAATTCAACATATAGGATGGAGCAACAAGCAGATTAGCAAATGTTTTTATCAAAAGGTTGCGCTGCTTTCACTGGCAGAAATTGACGGGCATTCAGATTTCAAAATACGGCTGCCTCTGCTACTGATATCAAGCCCCTGCAATCGGCCGAGAGGATCCTGCTGCATCATCTCCGAGAAAGCATGTGATTGAGGTGTGGCAACCAGAGGTTGATTAGGAGCTAACATATTAGGTTGAAATGGAGGAAACTGTGGTATTTGCATGTTCTGAGCATCAGATTGTGCATGCTGTGGATGAGGAGGAAAGTAGGCAGGTTGGCTGTATGGGATATGGTGCATTCCCAAAGTATAACTATCTGTTGGTGTCATAATTTCTCCGGTTGCCATCTTAAGCCTCTCAACTTCCTTCTTTAGTGCTTCATTTAGAGCTGTATATCAAAAATGGTAATACAAGAATTAACAACTTCCCATGGTACATGTGATGGATGAATGTGTTGAACATGTAATATAACAGCAAAATATATCTACAATTCCACAAGCAGCTTGGATAATCATTAAGCATGTCCAAAAACATGTCCAAATCCAAACCACTTAATTACTTTCATACTGCTGATCAGAGAACATACGTTGCTCACTTGGCAAGTGAACATATTAACATATTGCTTCACATGCCGGGTAAACACTTTGAAGAAAGATGTTATTTCAGAAAGATAAGACATACCATCACGTAGCTGAGCTTGTTGTTCCATAGCTTGTAACCGAACTTAAGCTCTGTGTTCCCAGATGAGAGGTCTGTTGTATCTCTCTAAAAGAGAACAGAATACCTGTAAGACCATGAACACTTAGTAAATAGAGAAGGATACAACTCATATAATACTTTGGGGGAACAAAAAAAAAAAAGTTATTTCTTATGGCACAGGTTAAGAGCACCTTTTTGTCATAAAACCATATAGAAAAACCCTAATAATAATCCAAAATCAACAGCAACTTCAGAAAATTAGACAATCTTAACTGAAGCATAACGAACAGCATGAAACAATGAAACATACAAAACTTTTGATTTTTACAAGAATAACCAAAAAAGTTGTTGCTTGATATGTGGATGCACTGACAACCTTAAAATGTAAATCTAATTAAGATGTCAATTATAAAGACAGAGAGCATTCCAATAAAAACCTGGAATAGTGTGAGTTGCGCTGAAGGTGTAGTTGCTTCAGTTTGAAGTGTTTGGACATTTCTCTCAAGTTCAGATATGTAACGTGCTTTTCTCTCTTTTGAGCGAGCAGGACCCCGTCAATTTGCTATGATCCTGCATAGGTTGTGTGCTTTGTCAGAGGGAACTCAAACATGAATCCAAATTCCAACACAAACAGAATAAAGCACGACAAAATAAATTATAGTGACACAGATAGTGTGAACAAAAATCCTGCAAGACAGCAAATTTAACTGTTCTATTAACATAGAAGTGCCAAGCATATATTTAGCATGTCAATACCATAATGAAATCGATAGTACGGCAATGAAAATGCTTATTATTTGTTGCAAATTTAAACTAATACAAATCCACATTACAATGCAACCAAGACCATAGCTTTCTTTCTAAGAAATGGTGGATATGCCATATGCAAAACAAAAGGCAAGTTAATTATCTCTAACAGAACTTAAGGAAAAGCAGAACTGCTTTTGTGAAATTGATTTCATTGTAAGACCAAGAATGCCAAAAAGGGAGACAAGAAAGGATTTAGTTTCTTTCTTCAGTCTAAAGAAGAAATGCTTTAGTTAACAATAGAAAATAGCTGTATGAGATATCCAAAGGCCCCCATTCAAAGCTAGATACTGTTAGTAAATTTGAAGTAAATATTCACTTCATTCGGACTGTTTGATTTATATCTAAATCTGATTATCCATAACCAACCAATTATACAGTTTGCTGGTAAGGGAGCATGCAAAT
>BPVZ01000012.1:2581657-2601761 GCA_020521535.1 Rubroshorea leprosula
TATATATACTTAAATGCAGTATAAAATTTTTTTTAAAAAAATGGTTAAAGTAGTACAAGTGTTTTTTAACGTGTGTAGAACAGACTGCAATAATTTTAACGTAGGATTAAGCGTAGAGAATCATAGCTAAGAATTTTGTTGGAATTAAAAAGGGGCAACTTTAAAACGAAATCCTTGTGGAAGTGGGGAATAAGGAAAAAGGAAAGAGAAAGGAAGCGTAGCGTAGAGACAACCAATCTTGACCAATCCCATCCTCCACTCCACCAAACTCTCATCATTCTTATTCTTATTTCTTAATTAATTCGATTCCAATTCGGAATTCAGAATTCGAAATTCTTCTCTCTTATTTTAGTTTCAGATTTCCACCGGCGCAAACAGTGTTAATTTAATTTGCCTGGGAAACCGTTGAATCGAAGAGAGACACTTGTATCAATGGCGTCGGTGGGAGTTCGTTGCGGAGGGAACCATGCCGTCCGCTGCCGTCCCGCGTCGGATCTTCGCCAACTAATTCCGAGGCAAAGGCAGAATGTCCGTCAGCGTCAATGCTTCTTCCCGACATCCAAGATCTCATCAATGTCTCGTCAATTGAATCTTGAATCCTCTCCCGCGCGTAAACGAAGCAATTTGCACTCGCAGGATAGAATTGACGAGTGGATGAAACAGTCGGTGACGGAGATCGTGAAGAAATTGCCAGAGTCGCCGCTGTTAGTCCAGGTGTATTCCGACGGAGACGAGGCGACGATGATGGAAAATGCGGAGGAAGAAAAGTGGTTACTCATAAAGGAAAAGTGGGAGAAAGGGGAGATGCCGGTGCCGGACGGCGTGATATTGGTGGAGAAGATTGAGGACGGGGAAGAAGAGGAGGAGGAGGAGGAGATATCGGAGTCCAACGCATGGGGGATCGTGGTGCAGGGCCAGGGTCAGGGTCGGGCGTGTTATCTGCTAAAGACGAACCGGGTGGGGTCGGGAATGGGGGTGTGGTGCACGCACTTCTGCCTGGTGAGGGTGAAGAGCTTCAGGGAGACGGTGATGTCACAGCTAAAGAATTGTTGGCTGTTGCAGGCACAGTGAAATGAAATAAGATTTCCAATCCATTAATCCATCCATCAGATTGATTATTTGTTTATTTACATTGGAGTATTATATTGTACAGAAATTTGGAATCACAAATTACTCTACTTGAAGGTTAGCCGATTATTGCATGCACTTTATTTTCTAAATTAGTAATTGGTGAGTTTAATAGTAAGTTACCCTAAAATTCCTCCAAGTACCCTTGGCATTAAGAGTTTAGTTATCATTAATTTACTGCCCCTGAGAAGCTTTCTTTTTTTTTTTTTACAAGAAAAATTACAGTATTAAATTAATATCCATTCAAAAAAAGTCAAGTTTGGGGACTCGATTTGCGAACCTGAAGAGCTTTCCACTTACTTCTCGAATAAACATAGTTGCTACTGCTTTAAGTATTTGGTGATCGAAGTTTCAAGCTTTATTATTATCGTGAACTTCACAAAAAACGACTTAATAGTCGCGTGCCTCATCGGATGATCTGAGGATTAAATCTTCAATTGTTAACAATTAATTCATATTAATTTTTTAACTATTGTCCTGTTAAAAGAAAAAAAAAAAAAACTTAGTTGCTACTGTAGCCACACGAAGGAATGTGAGAATCAGAAATTAATTTGTAAGGTTTCTGAGCCTCACACTTGTTCCGTAACCCTAACTGGCACCTTTACTGCAGCCACGGTGGCAGCTTTTTTAGAGTTGAATCATGTCTAACTTTTTTTTTTTGAAGCTTGAATTTAAAATTTCATTTTAAAAAATTACATTCATAATATTTAAATAAAAAATGATATTATCCTGGTAGCCTTTGAGAGAGAGAATTGAAGGCAAAAATCAAATCAAACCAAGCTGACAATATTGTCAATTTTGTTCGTGATCCACAATTTGAAGTCCAAAACTATTGTATTTCAGATCCATTCATATCATTATCTTTATTATCTCAAAAAAATGAATACTCTAGAAAAGAATAGCAAAGGGCCCCCCCATTGCACTTTTGATTTTCACTAGCCTAACGTCTTCCCGGGTGGAATAGCTCAAGTCATAATTTGGAAAAGAACAGCAAAGAAGGAGACACAACACAAATACGCAAAACCGACAAGGGAAAATTGTGGCAGGCTGAGGCCCAATAACTGGTTGGCTGGCAGGCTGAACGCCCAACCATTTTTGTCATCGGAGCAGAGCCCAAAGGACATAGGGTAGATTATAAGCGTGGGAAAGGGGAATGGACGGGCAGCCTAGGATTTGAATGAAGTTTAAACTAAACTCCTTCCCTCTTTTTCTTCAGCATGAAAAATCTCAACACTAACCCAGCCGCCAATGGGCAATGATGCCAATCCATTCATTGCCTTCCAGGCTTCCATACCATCACATAGGGGTGGCAATTTCCCCCGATTCTCGCGAGGCCTTACGGAGATTTCCATCACGAGGACAAGGCAAGAAAGAATATTCTTTTTTGTGGGGCGGGGATGGGGTGATTTTCTCCCCGTGAAATTTTGCGGGGCCCCGCAAGGATCCTCATCTCGTGAAAAATTAAAAAAAAATTTTTAAATTTAATTTAATATTTAAAATAAAACCTAAACCCAACCCAAACCCAATTCAATAAAAATTAAATTTTACCAAACCCAACCCAACCGAACCCAATCCAATCCAACCCAAATATCCAACCCAATCGGCCAACCCATCCGACCAACCCAACAATCCAACATCCTCCTTACAACTTGTAACCCTAATTAATCCCCTTTCCAACCCTAATTTCATAACTTTGGTAATTTCCCCTCCCTTTTTCCTCAGTCCTCACTCCCGTCGTAGACAGCCCCTCACTCACTCTTGGTTTCAGCTGGCCAATCAAGCTCTCAAGTCTCACCTCACCTTCAACCTTCCTCTCCCCTTCTTGCTGCTACAGATCTACTGCAAATCTGCTATTGGAGCTGCTACAAATATGCTGCTGAAGCTGTTACAGATCTGCTCCTGGAGCTACTGTCAAAGCTGTTAGCTGCAGCCTGCAGATCTATTGGAGTTCATCCTGCTGATTGTTGAACTCTGTCTCTGCACTTGCTCTCTACTGCTTGCTGCACTGTGCCGGACTTGCTCTTTGCTGCTTGTTGCACTGTGCCGGACTTGCTCTCTGCTTGCTGCACTGTGCCGGACCCCTCTTTGCTTGTTGCATTGCGCCGGACTTGCTGCCTATGCTGGACTTGCTCTCTGCTTGCTGCACTGTGCCGAACAATTTTATTGATTTAATTATTTGTGTTAAATTAATTTTTATTTATATTTGATGCAAAAAATAGATATCTTGTCATTAATTGGTGAGGAATGGGGATCCCCCGTAAGGAACGGGACCGAGAGGCAAAATCTGCCTCTCGTCAAAAATCTCCGCGGGGATCCCCGTCCCCACCATTCGTGGGGACGGGGATGGGGAGGTACTTCCCAACCCTACGGGCTCCGTTGACATCCCTACCATCACATAGTTTTTTCTCTCTTTTTAAAATATTAAAAAATAAAAATAGTGTTATAAGAATAATTTTTTATATTATTTTTTAATATAATTTTTATATATTATTAAATAAGTAAATATATTTAATATTATAAATTTAATATAAATAAAAAAATTAATAATTTAAATAATATTTTAAATTATATCAAAAAATAATATTAAAAAATATTTTCTAATAATAAATAAAATTGAAATGGAAGATCGAGGGCGATTCACATTCACCACTCATGCCATACACACATCCCATTCCAAGGTTTTTTTTTTTTTTTCTGACATGTTACTCGCATTCGTTTTGGGTTGGATTAGCTCTTGATTCCGTCTTTCCTTCGGATTTTATTTTTTTGTTTTTTAAATCTGCTTATCGATTACCATTCGATTGTGAATTTTCTTTTTGATTTATAAGACGTTAAATTTTAATAGTGTTAGGATTAGGTCCAACACCCGCTTTGAGTCGCTTTGAGCAAGCCAAACTATGCACCCACAGGTCCAAAAGGAGGAGACATACTCACGTAGACAGTACCATGTGAGCCAATGAAATGCTTACATGTATTGATACATATCAGCATTTGAGGTTATAAATACTCCCAGCTACCAGAATGAAGGTAATTAATTTTTACGCTTCTCTTTCTGCAATTACTCTTTAAAAGCGTTTCTCTGCAATTACTCTTTAAAAGCGTTTCTCTCTAAAATATTGAGTATTACTGACTTTAGCATTGGAGTGTTTTCTCCAAAAAAAAAAAAACATCCTCAAGCTTTTTTAGGTGTAGCAGCAGCCAAGGATTTCAACGTTGGACTACGAAGCTGCCCAAACAAATAGTGATTTTTATAGCTCGATCAAACTTATTCCATTTTCAGCCATAGATATGACTTTTCGGATTTCAAACTCTCTGAATTTGAAAACCAACCAAAGTGAAGGTGAAGGTGAAGGTGAAGGTGAAGCCGAAGAAGCTACTCATGAATTGCTACAGTTGAGGTAGGAAGAGATGTCCATGCTTAGTTGCTTACTCAACCTCTGGATCTCAAAAATGCTAAAATTTGCTTCTCTACCATTGCCAATCCAACTAACTATGGTGATAGTAAGAAATTAGATTCTTTACGAGTTTGGAAGGAGAAGAAGCAAAATGGTTTTCTATCATCATCATCGTCTTCTCGTGGAGGCATATCTGTATCTGTGCAAAACACTAGTGTTGTCTCATCTTCTCACTGTGGGAGACGTGGGAGGAAAAGTAACAAGGATCATGTGAAAAAGATGGAGCTTGCAAAGAGACAACAGGTTGATAGCTTCACCAACGTTGCTGCTACCACCGGACTCCTCAATGGATCGAACCTCGGGGATTATAAACCATGTAAGAAATAGGAATCAGGTCCATTCAATATAATACGAGGCCTTGCTCAACTCTGAATCACAACCCAAACACTAAAACTCTCATCAATGTTGCCCTCCAAGTAAAACTAATACCTTTTCTGCAAGAGCATGTACGACTCCACTGCTGAAATCATGTTCCTCAAATTTAGACCAAAGTGCTGACTCAACCCCCCATGACCATGATGATGGATCAAGTTGTTTGTGAGGGTAAAACACTAGCCCTCAACTTGTCTTCCTCACCTAATGAGGAATCAGCAAATTTTACCACTGCTTATTTTTCTCTTTCTGTTAAAGGTGACTTTAATATGTTTATGGGAAAAACTGTTTTACAGGCTGGATTATTCCAGACGGTAAAACCGTGACTCTTGGATGAGAGATAAGGGTCTTTGCTATTGAGTCCCTCCCCCTATCCAAAGGTTTTTGTTTTACAGTTTAGAATAGTGTGGACGGAAAAATAGCAGATCCATGTTTATATTTGTTTGTTTTTCCATGTATGTCTATGACTCATAACATCTCACAATATGGTCAAATTTTTAGGAAATTTTGTTCATTTTTCTGTCTATTCATAAAGAAACTTGAGTAGCTATATATTCTGTTCTGTGCTATAAACAAAGCCATTTGGGTTTATAACTTGGTTTATATCTTTGAATTTGAGCTGGTAAATATGACATCTATGCAATGACAACTCACCAAACAATTCCTCAACTGATATCATAATGAAATACTTAATATTTTCCAGCTGCTTCCGTAGCATCTCAGTGGTTGCAACTTCTTCAACAAGATATTAAAGGGTGCCTTTCAGGTAAACTTCTTTCATAAAATTGTTATTACCTAGGCTAGACTTCTATGAGACTAGGCCCTGTGCTTAGCACTCAGATGTTTTTTTATTTCTCTAAGTACTTGAAGCATTATGGAGTAGCAAGGAGAGAGTGTGAGATATAATTGCAACAGATTTACCTTTTCTAATAGCAAAAGAGTTCTCTAACCAGGAGAAGGATCCTTGTACTGTGCAAAATTCTACTGATAGATTTTCCACAAATGCTACTACCTCTGACATGCACTGTTTGATCAGATGGATAAAGCACTTTCTGAAGAAGAGAAACAGCTCGTGAGTATTATATCAGAAACTGTCATTTTTATCTTCAGTTTTAAGAATTTGTTTTTGTATTCCAGATTGTGAAATTCCCCCGGGAAATGCTGAGGGGCTCGAATTTTTCTTCAAATTGAGAAGTTTTTCATTATCATTTTTGGTTCTTGGTAAGGTGGAACCAGGTGGTGTCCTGAATTTTAGTATAATGTGCATCTCAGATTTAAAGAAATACATAAGTAATTTTGATTCACTATTCTATCTAATTGTATTTCCTCTCTTCATAATTTCTATCTAATTCAGGTTCCTCTTAAAATTTCATTTTCTTTATTTGCATTCTGAATTTCTCGAGTAGAATATGTATTAATGTCTATAAAAAGTGGCCTTTAATCTTTATTGGCTCATTCTTTTACACTTCAGGAAGGTTGGTTGTATCAAGTAGAAGAGATGCAAGTGCATTGTGATCCTGGGCTGAATCATATACAAGAGAACATGATTTATGGCTTACAACAGCTTGGGGTATCGATAATTTGAGAGCAAGTATGGGTTTTTATTTTTATTTTTTATTTTTTTTTATTTTTTTTTTCTTTCTGATTGTGGTTCTGTTCCATCACCATGGTTGTTAGTTCAAGAGAGCCATATTTAAGATTTCAACAGGTTAGTTGGTTACTTCATCTACTAAATTTAATGTGTATGCCAACTTCTAATGGATTTTCCATGTGATAGCACAAATTTTGTACTTTCCCGTGAACACGCACTTTAGGATGAAGACATTTTACTGAAAATGGCTTTGCAATTATTACAATTTATTTACAACACGACTCCTACTCTATACTGCTGCTTTTCCTACATTGTTCTTTGCTGATCTCAACTATAGTTGGCTGTGTATTTAGCTTTATTAGTAGAGCAGACAATCAATGGATGATTTTACAAGGTTTGGTAATTCCTTTTGCAGATTAGAGAAGGGAGATTCCTCAGACTCACAGAAGGAATTGGCTGTCAAGGCGGTGGCTGTTTCCATTTATTCAACTTGCAATTTTCTATTAAAAAAGGAGAATATATCCTGTTTCTCATTTTACTAACTGCTGTCAGTCTGCCACTGAGTTGAAGCCAACTAATTATATTTCTTATTCTCTTTCCTAATGCTAGCTCGAGTCCTTATTGTGCATTTCCCAACCAGTCATTACATTGTTGGTTTGATAATGCCTTGCTGACTTGTGAAATTGTAACACCAGAACTGGAAATATAAACTTGCATCATGTCTAAGCAATGCAACTTTAAGGTTAAACACATGGCATTCTGGTTCAGCAAATGTCATAAGCTTAAGAGTAAAGTTGCTCAAATAAAATAAAGCAGTTTGGATTGCATTTTTTAAACAGAGCTTCATGTCTAATAATACAAAGACAGGTACAAGGAACAAAAATCTCTCCTCGTGTCTTTCTTTCTAAGCTTCCTCAAACATCTTCCCTATTTATTTACAAGGTCCGCACAAGCACAACAATATACTGTAAGGGAGTTAGATTTAGGTAGTAAAACGTGGCACATATCAAAAACAACGTTCTACAGCTCTACAGCCAGCTTGGTGCCATCTTACTTGACATTGGCTTTGAGGATGGATCATCTACTACTTTGGCCAGTGATCTATACTGCAACTTAACACTCTCAGCGTTGTCCAGTGTCTTTACCACATACCTGCAAAATGAGACTTGCATATTTTACTCTCTATTCACTCATTCTCTGATGGGGAAATCAGAAATAGTCATCATACGAATTTTGTCAATTTCAACAAAAAAGTATTAACAAAACTTAAAACCAGTTTCTAATGTAACATCAACAGAGATAGAAAAGTGACCAACCATCCGTTCAAGCATTGTGTTGTTACAACAGCCTCGCGTCCAACAAACCGCTGTGGTGTCCTTTTATTTCCCTAATTCAATTCAAATTCCAACCAAATTATTACCTTCTAACTGACTATTAAAAGAAGCAACTGCAAGGAAAATTTGAGACCTTTATTGGAATTACCTTTATGATGACCCTGTCCATCACAGCAAATGGAAATTGTACGCCTCTACCTCTTGGATTATCCATAAGATTTGAATCACCATAGCTACTCTTGTCCTACATCAATATAAATTTAATACAAAAGGGCAGGAGAGCATTGGAAGAGAATTCAAGACGACATAATGGAGCAACAAAGGATGGCCATGTCAAATTACAAATGAAAACTATTGATTTTTTTTTTTTTTTTTTGAAAATAGGCGAAGGAAGAAAAAGAGGGGAATTTGGCTTACAAATTTGCTCCTATCTTTACAAACAACATTAGAATGAGGGTGAAAAAAAGAAGAAACCTGGTCAGCTCTTTCTTTTCTCCTTTTAGATGAGCGGTATGACTGTAACTCCTCTTCCCTGCGAAATGCCTGAATTGCAGCTCGGAGAGCTGTATGTGTACAACAGCAACAGAAATAAAACAAAGAAATCATATATTGAACCTCAATACAAATACAAAATGTAGATATTTTATAAATGATCAAAATGATTTCAAAACTTTTAGTGGCATTCAATAGCCTTGATTGTTGAATAGACCAGCCCAATGAATATCTAATTTTCTCAAACTACTGAATAATATAAAACACAGACATCGTTAACACTAAATCATTTAAATTTGATATTTCTCCAATGATATAAAGGAATTCGCATATTTAGACTTCCACTCCAAATTCAGGAATCATATGCTTTGTGTAACTCAATGGGACAGAACCTGGAAATGTAGGACAGGCTATGGGCTATCTAAAACAAAACAAAGAAAAGGGAAATAGTAGCAAATAACTAACCTAATCACTTAGTCACGGTAGCAAATCAAAACAGATGGTTTATTTAAAATTTCAATATGAACTTGAGAGGTAGAGTAAATAGCTTTTATTCCTGAGGCAATGGAATTTCTACTTACAGAGATTTGCAGCTACTTGGTCTTCTGAGACTGACTGTGAACAGGTGAAGCAGGCTTTCTGATGATACATTGCAATAAAAACAAGGAATATACTGTCACAACCATAGTCATAGCAATTATCTAGGGTTACACAGTTAACACAGTTCCCACTTAAAAGCAGAAAGCTTGACACACACACACTCACACACAAACAAATAATAATGCAACAGTAGCAAGCATAGGAATGGGAGAGGCAGCCAGAATGGTAGTAGTAGTAGTGGTGGCGGTAGTAATAATAATAATAACAATAATAATTTCTTTTGTCTTTTTCATCAGTTATGGTTAAAACAATGGAATTCAAGCAGTATTTAAACCAAAAAGGATAAAGAGTTTGAAGTGAACAGCTATACTAGTCAGAAACATACCACTGATAAATGTAGCTGGGGTACAAGCTTAAAACATGTCTCATAAATTTACAGAAATATCATCGACAGACTGGTGACAGCAGCCCATATTATTTTATCCTTTTTCAATAGCAAACATCTTTATGATTATACCGTACCAGAACCCTACATGCATCTGAGGTAATAGTGAAGACTAAATTATGTAGAAAACTTTGATTTTTCATGATGAACTTCATCAGAACACCATACACTCTATTACTTGTCCACTAGACAGAACAATGAACATTAAAATTATTCATTCCGAAAGAGAAAAATGGTTTGCTGAAAACTCACCAGTCTCAGCACATGCTGTATTCCACCAGCTCCAAAGGAATGTCCACAAGGTAATATCATCGCATCATCCATGAGAGTTCCCCTAAATCACATGATATCAGGATATTATTTTATTTAATCGCACTGAGTATGAGTGTATGAGATCATGTCAACTTCTTTGTTGTTAAACATATAAAAAGGGACTTACGAGACAGGGTCTGATAAAATGGCCCGCAGGGACTCCCCAGACTCACATGAAAATGACACTTCTTTCCTCCCACTAAACCCACAGCCACCACCATTGTCTACAACAGCATCCTTCTGCTCCCCTCCTCCTCCTCCTCCCCCTGCTCCTCCTCCTCCTCCACCACCGCCACCAGCAGCAGCAGCAGCAGAGCCATCCACAGCATGCAAATAATGCGAGTAATAAATATCCCCATCTGGCTCTGCAATTGTCACGGTATCCTGATAATTACTCTCTCTCCCCACTTGTCCAACATTACAACCATCCTTCACAGCCACCTCTCTGCTCCCTCCCACTTAAAAGAAACATCAACAACACTCTTAACGATATTTGAAAACAAAAAAGGATAAAAGTTTTCCAAAGCGAGCAAGGCTCAAAAGAAACTCACCGAAGGAAGAATGGAGCTTTGGTTTGCCATTTCCAATTTTATCGGGATTTACAGGGACAACCCCATGTACACTCTCACCGGCGCTGTTGTTGTTATTGCTGCTACTATTGACACTTATGTTATGATTGTTTTCTTCCCCATCACCATCACCATCGTCATCATCACCGTCGTCGTCATCATCATCTTCTTCTTCGTCATCGTCGTCGTCGGATTCGTCGCCGCTATGGTGGGGGGCTCCGTTTCCCCAAGTGCGCCGGGGCTGGCGGTCAGGTGGTGCAGCGTAGATGTTTCCAGGTCGAAATTGGGTGGGTTGGGAAGCAGGAAAGGAGAACAATTTGTCATCGATGAAGGCGGTAAGGTCCCGTGTCTTGGGGCCTGGGGCGGGGCCGGGGACGGGCCTGGCGGTGGCGCAATTAAACGGGTCATCTTGGAAGACATTGAGGCCGTTGTGCAGAGAGATTTCATCGGAGGACATGGGTAATTTTAGTTGGGGAAAGCGGGCAAGCTTTGGAAAAATTGAGGAATCGATTTTGGAATTGGAAGCAGAGGGTTTGGTTGCTTTTACTTTTACTGCTTCAGGGACAAACGTCGACGTTCCTGTGGCGGACGCAGAAGCAGAATCAGGAACTTTTCTTTTACGATGTCGTTCAAGTCATAACAGGACAACTATATTACTGGGCCGCTTCGTTACTCTGTTTTCCTGGGTAATGTCATGTCGAGTCCAGTCTACTTCCGGCTCAGGTTCAGGTTCAGGTCCAGGGTTTGCACCACTTTGATTGTGGGCTAATGATACGCTGGGCTGGGTGGAAGCAATAAGAGGTGAAAATGGAAACCCTATGCAGCTGGTAGCTTCTTCGTCTCTGGAAATTGGAATTGGCAGAAGGAAAGAAAGCAAAAAGCAGAAGCCATGGATGCAAATGTGAAGCGGAAGCAAGCTATAGTATCCTCTCTGTGCAAACACTTGTCCCTCGATCCTGTAAGTAAAATTCACTTTCACTTCGTATCTTCCTTGGAGGATCGGCCTTGCCCTTGGGTGATTATTTTGTGTGTGGAAATGTTGAGTTTTATAGAAAGCATTTTTGGGTGACGTTGCGGAGACTGATTTTAAGGCTCTCTGGTCACAAATTATCAATTCATCAGCAAGTCAATCACCCAAAAACAATGACCAGGTAAATTAACCTTTTCTTTCTTACAATTTCAAGCTTTTCTTTTTTGCCGTTCAAACAAAGAAGGAAAAGACACACACTTTATCCATACTGCAAGGTAGGAGCATCTCTAGTGGACTTGTAGTAATCAGCGCTTTGAAAAAATTAACTTTGCTTATAATAGGAGTTACAGTGTTTGCCATTTGCTTGTAATTGCCTATTGCCTGTATATGGCTATAAGTTATATATATGTGTTTTTTTCCTTTATAAATTTTAGGTTATGAAGTGGATTGCTTTTGCGGAGAGTTTTCCTACAGATTCTAAGGCATGCTTGGGTAGTCTGAATGAGTTAAATGCTGATTTGGGTCACAAGTCTGTAATTTTGGGCTGTGGATTCACACCCTCTGAAGCTGATGTTACTGTGTTTTCAGCGCTACATCCTTCCGTGGTATCAACTTTACTTCTTTTTCCTATTCTATGTATTTGAAGTTGAAGATGTAGGAACTCAAGTGCCAAATTTATCTCTATTGTCACCAACAAAACTTGGTGCTATTATTTTGGAGTTTGGAATCACTTATGAAATCTGATGCCTATACGTGCTGGATTGTTTGCTAGGTTGGCCTTTCAATTTCTGACAAGGAAAAATTCCCACATCTTATGCGATGGATGGATTACATCCAGGTAGTTAGTCCATTTCTTATAAATTGATAATCATAAAATTAATTTATTCAACTTCATCATGTAAAGCAGTGCCTCTTTTGGAATTTTGCTCCCATGTCATCAACTCTTTTATTTCCTTTCCTTGTTGACCTCTTAACTTTTGCAGAACAAGGAAGGTCTTGATGAATTCTTTGAAAAGATATTATTGGAGAAGCCTGATTTTGAGCCTCAGGTGAGTCACCTTTGAGTAATTCCTTGGTTTCCATTTGTGACCTTGGGGTTACTACTAAAAGTAGTGGAGACAAAAGAAATAGCTGTGCTCCCTCACCCTCCTGAGTCCTTACCTAAAAAAGCAAAAAGAAAGGAATTCCTTCTTCTTTTTCTTTTTCCCCTCAAGTTCTGACAATTATGATTTAGGAGCAGGAGTTAGCCACTTTCGTATGTGCATGTTGGTGCATGAGTTTTTATTTTCTTTTCTTGGTTCAGTTGCAGGGAGCAAAAAGCACAGCTAAGCAAGAAGTAGATCCAAATGTGAAAAATACGACCAAAAGCACTAAAAGTGCTGACAAATCGGAAGCAGACCCGAATATAAAGAAAAGTGATGCTGGGGTACATTCTTCCTTACCCTTTTTCTTTTTTTTTTTTTCTGTCTAAGTTTCATTGTCTAGAATTCTTTTAGATTCTCATGCGGGTGCAATTCTTCCACAATAACCTTGATTGCTTTTCTATTTGGAATGTTCAAGAAAAAGGCCATTGGAGACAAGGAAGCAGTTCAGGATAAGAAGAAACTGCCTGTAACAGAAGCAGTTGATAAAGATAAGGAAGTTAGTGTTAGTTTACTAAATATACAGGTTGGTCTCATTCGCAAAGCATGGAAACATCCATCTGCTGATAGGTATGCCTGCCAAAGAACCATCTATAATTTGTTAGAAAACCATCTGTATCACTTAAAATGCCTGATCATGCTAGCTTTCTGCTTGTATTTGCTATATGGACCATGTACAAGCAAAATCAATTAAATCATTTTATTTTTATTAATTAATGGTGCAGTTTACTGGTTGAGGAGATAGATGTTGGAGAGGCTAAATTGCGTCAGGTTGTTAGTGGTTTGGCAAAATATTGCAGTCCAGATCAGTTAACGGTATTTTCTTGAGTTAGCATTGAAGAATTGCATATATTTCATGTATTAAAGCTTGTGTTTATCTCTATTCTTTCTGCATACATTGGATTCTGAATTTTACTTTTTGATGTCCTCCATGGTTTTGGCTTGTGCAATGAAGAACCGCCGCGTTGTGCTCATTACAAACGTTAAACCTGGAAAGCTACGAGATGTCATGTCAGAGGGACTGGTAATCTTTGGTTTAATCTAATCAATTTTCTCTCACTAATAGGTTATATTCAATATAGCTTTGGTCCTTATGTATTTGAAGCAATGGAGTTGTTTTAATTTTATCATGTCATGTGTATAATTTAATTCCCTCGCTTGCAGGTGCTTTGTGCTTCTAATGAGGATCATTCTGTTGTTGAGCCTTTACTCCCCCCAGAAGGGACAAAACTTGGGGAGCACATTTCATTTTCTGGGTAAGCATTCTGTGTTTTAGGTATCATTCTGCATTTCATTTTCCATTCCATGAAACCCAAAATGGGGAACATACGTACTTCTTACTCCCAGGCACACCTGGGGCTCTCTATATGTCTTATGTTCATATACAAGTACAGTGCATTTTCAAAGAGCATTCTCTGATTTTTTGTATGTTGTATCAAAAGTTCAGAACTTTTGTTTGACACTGTTTAAGAGCATGAAAAATCGTGCTTGGGAATGTGGCAAATGTTACCTGTGGTTGATGGTTAATTTTCTGTCATTGTAGAATGGTATTAAATTCTAAAATAAATGGGGGAAAAATTAAAAAAGCAATTTGTATCATCCATGCCTAATTGCTAATATTTGGGTTGGAGACATTTTTGTTGCTTCAAATGTGATTTTGACCGGTTATCAAGTGTATTTGACATTTTACTTTTTCTTCTAGGATTGATGGAAGACCAGAAGATATCCTGAATCCAAAAAAGAAGCAGTTAGAGAAAATAACTCCGGTATGTTTTCCATGTCTTGTTTGTGGATCCCTTCCATGACTTATTATTGTGTTTGTACTTTGTATGGGGCACGGACTGTGCCACTGTGAATGGTTCTTAATCTGTTTCATGCCATGCAACTTCTGAATGGTTGCAGCATCTCTTCACTGATGACAAGGGTGTGGCAACGTTCAAGGGAATTCCATTTATGACTTCAGCTGGGCCTTGTACATCGTCCATTCCCAGAGCAAGCATCAAATAATGACAACAATATATCAAACCATATAGATGGGTGTTACTAGTTGTGGTCAGGGTTCTCAGCTCTAGCTTTTACTTGCTGAAATGTCAACAGTATGAAATGCAATGTGTCATGTTAATTGATCAAAATGGTGTTGCTGTTACTTCATTTGATTTGAATTTTGATACGACTTGAACTTACGCTAACAGCAGAATCTCGACTGTCAAGAAATTTTTTGTGATCAAATCTGGTTGTCTATCTATGGTTCTCCTGAGTATTCTGAGAGGAATTTTGATGCAAAAGATTATTCTGCGTTTTTTATGGAAAATATTCTTCTTCAAACATAACCTTTAGACCTTGTTTATGAAATGCAAAAAGGGAGGGCCAGGCAGGGGTTTTCGTTCATCTCATTCTTTTTTGAATATATTGTAAGAAAGCTAAAAAAAGTAGTAACAAATTGTGAAACAAATTAACAAGGGAAAGAAATTCAGTCATTTGATAATAATAAAATTATAACAAAAGCATGATTCCGCAGAATCATTAAGCAGCCTTGGTCTGCTCCTCCATTCCATTCCACTCCATTCTTAAGAATAGAAGAAGGATAATTAAAGACAAAACTCAGCTGATTATTTTGAATCTAGCTGATTCAGAAGGTACCTGCTGATTTGGTCCTATATTATATCATACTAAAAACACAATCTTAAAGAATTTACGTACACTAGATCTATATATTGAGAAGAGAAGAGAAGACAGAGGTACAAATGTATATATCACTGGAAATAGGTGTGGTGGTGATGGCGGTGCCTGCAGTCATCCCACCCAAAACACTGCACCACAGGGTAACAACTCACAAACAAGCACCTCCCAAGCCCTCTAAACGCAGAGCTGGCCCTAACAGAAGGGACAGACCAACATAATAAACATCCACCACTCCTCTTGCCCTTCCGGTGCCCCATCTCAGTCATCAAAGCCCCTCTGATCAGCCTGCAGATCGAAACAAATGAATGAATTGTATAGGAAAAGAAAAGAAAAGAAAAGAAAAAAGGAAACCCAATATTCATAAATGTTAGTGATTATGAATTATATTGAGCTAGCAATAGCAAAGAAAGTTGACCGGGCTGTGTGGACCTGACCTGGTTGGTTGAGACTCTGGAAGGAAGAAGAAGGAAGAAAGAAGAAACAAAACAATTATTGTTGTTATTATTATTATTTTTTTGTAATCCTAATAGCTGGGTACTGTGGTATTGTTTTGTGCTGTGGGGATATTAGGAGAAGGCATATTCGGTGGCGGAGGTGACTGGAAATTCAATTTCTGTACGTATTACTGGTAAGGCATTGGTAGGTGCTTTGCGTTTGCGTGTTTGCTTGCGTGATTGGTGCTTTTGATCTTTCCTTTTCTCCAAATCATTCATAATTCAGTTTGCCAAGCAAACAACTATTATTCTCTCTTGTTTCTCTTTTTATGGCTTACTGAAAATTCAAGTTTTTCATTTTTATATTTAATAATAAGTTATATACAAGGTAATAATTATTTTATTTTTTCAAATTTCTTCCTATTTAACTTAAAATTTGGTATTGAAATTTTTAATTTAAAATCTCAAGCATAACCAACCCATTCAAAGCAGAAAATTCAAGTCTTCCATAGTTATCTCTATACCAAAAAAAAAAAAAAGGAAAGAAAGAAGAAGAAGAGAAAAGCTGTTACAATAATTAATCTTCCTTGGGCTAAATTCAGGCTTAGAACTTCTTCTTAAATCCATAATCCATGGTGATGGCCCAAAAGAAAACCAAAAATCCATAATCCGTGGGTAAGTCTCTCAACTTAAAAGAGAGTTACAGATAAGCGCCTTGTTTTGGCAAAAGCCTAGTTTTAGCCCTTTACCTTACTAGATTTGTAAGTTTTAACCTCTCACCTTATATTATGACACTTTTAGCCCATCACTTATTAGAATTAAAGAAAATAGTCTTTATTTATAACATTTTGTTAATTCTGTTAACTGACTGTTAACTCTATTAGTTAGTTATTAATTGATTATTAGCTGGTAAAAATTTACTTTCAAATAATAGAGTTAACAGTCAGTTAATAGAACTAACAAAATGTTATAAATAAAAGTTATTTTCTTTAATTATAATAGGTGTAAGACTAAAAGTGTTATAGTATAAGATGAGAGGCTAAAACCTACAAATCCAGTAAGGTAACTCTATTAGTTGATTGTTAGTTGACTGTTAGTTGGCAAAAACCTATTTTCAATTAATAAAATTAACAGTCAGTTAACAGAATTAATAATTAGTTAATAGAACTAATGAAATATTATAAAGTGAGGGTTATTTTCTTTTATTATAATAGGTAAATGACTAAAAGTGTCATAATATAAGGTGAAAAGTTAGAACCTACAAATTTAATAAAGTAAAAAGCTAAAAAGTAAGTTTTTGCCCCTCGTTTTCGCTTGTGTTGTGCAAAACATATCTATATATATACATATATATGAGATTTATGACACATTTGTATGACTTTACATAGTTTTAATTTTCATTATCCACTTCTCTTTGTACTTTTATAATATGTTTAAGTCAAGAAGAATAGAGAAAGGTGGGAGGGGTGGAGAGAGAAAATTTTTTTTTTATAAATAATTATAAAAAAAGAAGTTGAAAGATAAAAAAGAAAAAGAAAGTTTTTTGTTATATTTGTTAAATTTATTTATTTATTCAAATAAAAGAATTAAAAAAATAAAATAAACTGATATAATTCTCCTCACTTTCTTTCTTTCAACCTAAATATACAGTTACTGTGTGCTTTGGCAAGGAAAATCTTCCCCAATATATTTATCAAATTTGAAGTTGACTAATTTGGGTTAAAAGTTTGAGGACTTAAATATGTTTTGGGCTCAACTACAGGACTAATATTGCAAATCCGGATTCCAGACAACGGTTGGTAGGTGTCCGACTCCGACTCCAATGATTCGTTATTGACGGTTGGAGCAAGTCCCACCGGACCGGAGCAGCAAACTGCATCGATGCGATGCCGATATGTCCACCGCGCCGCTGGTTTATCGCAAACTTTCACAACCGTTGTTTAATTCCAAAATCAAAGCCCTGGTTCGACAGGGACGATACACAGAAGCTTTGCAACGCTACTCCCGTTCCCCTTCCCTTGCCGCCCCATTCACCTTTCCCTCTCTTCTCAAAGCTTGTGTCTCCCCATCTCACTTGAATTATGGCAAAGCAATCCATTCCACAATCATTGTGTTGGGTCTGCACTCTGATCCATTTATCACCTCTTCACTTATCAGCATGTACGTTAGATGTGGGTCGCTCGATACTGCACTCCATGTGTTCGATACATTGCTCAACAATCAAGTGTTAGTTCCAGACGCCACTGTTTGGAACTCTATGCTTGATGGTTACTTTAGATATGGGTTTTTTCATCAAGGTATCTCTCATTTTCGCAGAATGCAATCACTGGGCATACTGCCTGATGCCTACTCACTCTGTATACTTCTTGGTATCTCTGGTCGTTTTTTGGGATATTTGGAGGGGAAACAGATTCATGGTTACATTGTTAGGAGCATGTTATTTGGTGACCCTTTCTTGGAGACTTCATTGATTGAGATGTATTCAACTTTTAGTCGGCCCAGGGAAGCATGGTGTGTGTTTCTCAAGTTGGAAGATAAGAGCAATGTGGTGCCTTGGAATGTGACGATTGGAACCTTTTGTGCCAATGGGATGTGGGCAAGGAGTTTAGAAATTTACTCATTAATGAAGGATGAGAATGTCAAAATTGTGTCAGAGTCCCTTACTATTACTCTCAGTTCATGTTGTCAATGTCAAAGTGTGAATTTTGGCAAGCAAGTTCACTGTGATGTCATCAAGATAGGTTTTCAAACTGACCCTTATGTCTATACTTCTCTTTTGACCATGTATGGCAAGTGCAAATTGCTAGAGGATGCAAAAAAGATATTCAATCAGGTACCAGATAAAGAAATTGAATTATGGAACGCAATGATCTCAGCTTACGTTTTCAATGGCTGTGCTTATGATGCTTTTGAAGTCTACACAAAGATGAGGTTTAACTTTATAACACCAGATTCTTTCACCATGTCTAATATTTTAACATCTTGCAGTATGATTGGAATATATAATGTTGGGAGGTCACTTCATGCAGAATTAGTAAAAAGGCCTATAGAGAATACCATCACAGTTAAGAGTTCACTGGTGACCATGTACTGCAAGTGTGGTAGTGTTGACGATGCTACTTCAGTTTTTAGTACAATTAGGGAAATGGATATTGTTTCATGGGGCTCCATGATATCTGGTTTTTTACAAAATGGGAAATTCAAGGAGGCTTTAGACCTTTTTAGAATAATGGAAGCCGATGGGTTGAGACCAGATTCTGATATCATGTCAACTGTAATCAGTGCTTGCAATGGACTAGAGAATATAGAATTGGGGTGCATGGTACATGGATATGCTATCAAAAGTGGATTGGACCTGGATGTTTATGTAGCTACTTCCCTGGTGGGTATGTATTCTAAATGTGGTTTCCCAGATATGGCTGGAAATGTATTTTACGGCATGCCACATAAGAACCTTGTTGCTTGGAATTCTATGATGACGTGCTACAGCTTGAATGGCCATCCAGACAAATCGATTGAGCTGTTTCCTCAAATTGTTCAGCATGGCTTTTGTCCGGATTCTATATCCATCACTTCTGCTCTTGCTGCACTCTCTTCCATTGCAGCATTGCTTAAAGGAAAGATCATCCATGGTTATCTAATTAGACAGGAGATCTTATCTGATACTGAGGTGGAGAATGCATTGATTGATATGTATATCAAGAGCGGACTTCTGAGATACGCGCGGAATATATTTCAAAGCATGTCAAAGAAAAACGTGGTAACTTGGAATTCAATGATTGCTGGTTATGGATCTCATGGAGAGTGTGACAGAGCATTGTCATTGTTTCATGAGATGAAAAGCTTTGGAATAACACCTGATGACGTGACTTTTCTATGTTTGATTTCTTCTTGCAATCATTCTGGTCTGGTTGATGAAGGGCAAAATCTACTTCAATCCATGAAGGTGGAGTATGGAATTGAACCTAAAATGGAGCACTATGTCAACGTGGTTGATCTGTTGGGGCGTGCCGGACGCTTGGATGATGCTTATAGTTTCATTAAAAACATGCCTATTGAAGCAGACAGGAGTATTTGGCTGAGTTTGTTGTGTGCCTGTCGAACACATCATGATATTGAGCTTGGAGAAGTTGCAGCTGATAACTTATTAAAACTGGAACCCAGCAGAGGCAGCAACTATGTTCAACTGCTAAACTTGTACGGAGAAGCGGAATTGTGGGACAAAGTGGCAAAGTTGCGGGTGACAATGAAAGAAAAAGGGTTGAAGAAAATCCCTGGGTGTAGTTGGATTGAAGTGAAGAACAGGATTGATGTTTTCTTCTCTGGAGATTCGTCATCAAAGAAAACCGTCAAGATCTATGAGACATTACACAGCCTACAGAGGAACATGGAAAAGAAAGGAGATGATTGTCATTTTTATGGATTGTAAGAAGATTCTTCCCAAAGCATATTTATGAAATGTAGTAACAGTTCTTATTAATAATGAAAATGTAAGTTTGATTTTTTTGTTTTCTTTGAAATGGGGGAATTGGATTACCCAAGGTTAGGGCTATGAATTAAAAGGGAGCCGGAAAAAAA
>BPVZ01000012.1:2638278-2671071 GCA_020521535.1 Rubroshorea leprosula
TTTAAATATTTAAGGTTAATAAAAAAGAAAAAATCTTTGTGTCCTGAGTAAGGCAACCGATTTAATTCCATACAGACACTTAAATTTGACAAAACTTAATATGGTTTTTAAATATTTAAGGTTAATAAAAAAGAAAAGATCTTTGTGTCCTGAGTAAGGCAACCGATTTTATTCCATACAGACACCTGGAATAATACTTTCCATTTTGCTAATATTTTTCATGTTCTCTCTTGAGAATAATATTGGTCAAAGCCCCTATTTGCACCCTCCATTTATTTTTTTTCTGTGGTCAACACCTTCCAGAATTTTTCCTCCCTATTTAGACCCTCTATTTTTCAAAACCCGTGAAAAAATCAATATTTTAACGGGCTGTCACGGTCCCGTTAAAAAATATATTACGTGACACCCAAAAATTGACGTAGCACTATGTAACGTTAGTAATCTAATGTGGACGCCATGTATACAGTAAAAATAATAAAAAATTATAATATTACCAAACAGTTACATAAATGGCATTTTTTCTTTTTTTTTTTTCTTTCCCCCCTCATCTTCGGCGTCATCTTCACCGCCCTCCATCTTCACCATCCTCTTCTTTCTCAATGGGTTCCTGCGCGAAACCCAGTTCGGGTTCCTGCGCGGGAACCCAGTTCCAATCTCCTTTTTTATTTTATTTTATTTTATTTTAAATGTATTTATCTTAACTTTCGATTTTATGCAAAATAATTTGGAATAATTTTTTTTTTGTTGAAAAAGTGAGTTTTTTTGCTAGGAGATTGTTTCTGAATAGGTTGCCAATTTTTGTTTTTTGTGGGAAATGAGTAAAAGATGCTTATCATGTTTTTGTGCAGTATTCATTTATTTATAATTGTATGGATGAAAATCTTAGCTTGCATTCATGTGAAATTAGGTTCTACGAAGAACTCAGAACCTGGGTTTTGCGAGGAACCTAGGGTATGAGGATGGTGAAGATGATGTCGAGAAAGAAGAAAATGAAGAAATTAAAATTAATGATGATTTAATTATAACACATTATAAAAAAAAAGTTTTGGATACTTGGTTCCATGAGGAACCCAGGAAGATGAAGAGGAAGATGGTAAAGATGATGCGGGAAAGAAGAAAATGAAAAAATTAAAATTAATTATGATTTTATTATGTCATATCATCAAACAAAAATCCACATTAGATTATGTTACTGTTTGATGTCACGTATTACAATTTTTAATGGTTATTAACGGTTCCGTGACGGTCCGTTAAAATATTAGGTTTTTCACGGGTTTTGAAAAGTGGAGGGTGTGAATAGGGAAGAAAAATTTTGAAAGGTGTTGACCGCGAAAAAAAAATAAATAGAGGATGCAAATAGGAATTCTGGCCAATAATATTTTCCTTAATTGTGGTATGGTGATGTTTAGGTCACCTATTTTGAGAAATCTTTGCTGTCCATTTTCTTTTTTTAAGACACATCGGGTACGTGTCCACCTGCGGATTCCATACTTTTTGTCGACTAAGCACGCTGATTACTAGTAATAGGTTTTTTTTGGATGTAGCACGCTGATTTATGTATGGAGATAAACATGGGATCTTATTTTATAAAACAAAATAGGAGGGTCAAGAATTGATGGTGCGTGAATTGTGGTCTCCAACGACTTACTGCCCACAGGTTGTTTGGAAATTGGAACACGTGAAAAGAGCAACATACTGCAAGATCTGAACCGGTCTTGTCAAAAAGCCTCTGGTTTGACCCCATCCAGTGTTCCAAGAAAAAGTGAATGGACAAATCCAGGGGCCACATCTTCTGGTTTTTCTACTTGCATAAATACCCATCTCCCCACTCTCAGTCTTGCACTCAATTCATAATTAGGACCAGTCAAATAACACCAAGAAGCAAGAAGATGGAGGCAATCCAGTCATGGGTCTCAGAACACAAGCTCACCAGCATTGGTCAGTTTATATCTATTATTAGTAATATAGTTCACTTTCTTTCATTCATTATCAATGATACATTGAAATGGGGTTTTAATTTTACAGGAGCAATTTGGGCATCAGCAATTGGGGCATCTCTGGCTTGCAACACCCGTGCAAGAACTCCTCTCAAGCCAAGTCTCAGGCTTATCCATGCCAGGTTGCACGCACAAGCCTTAACACTGGCAGTTCTGTCTGGTGCAGCAGCCTACCATTACTATGAGAAGAATAGCATCAAGCAAGCAGAAGCCACCATCCCTAATTGACTATTGTAATCTTGAGTATGCATATGATTTTATTGGATGATGACGAAAATGTTGGTTTGTAAGGGAGAGATCATGGATCTGCTGCTTGTTGTATGAGAGAAAGCAATCTATATCTTTTATCCAAGTCTAGAATTTTTATGTTTATCAATTTACTGCTACTTGTTCACGATGAGGACTCTTCTTTGCAGTAAATAAAAGAGTCGAGTACCCCAAAGAGTCCCATATTTTTCATCTCTCAATCATAACTCATATGTTAACAATTAGGCACCTCATAATATGTTGGATTTGAAAATTAACCACTGATAATTAATTTTAATCATACATACATGGTTGGGGCAGTGAGATTTGCTGCTATAAGGAGAAGCAGAAGGAGTTGGCAGATGGGGGCCTGGCACATATGTATTTGCTGTTTTGGAGTTGGAAAAAGTACTTTTCTTCTCCCATTTCTTATTCCTAATGCATCCAACAACTCCCAAATATTGTTTAAGGCGTGCGTTTGTAAATTGCATCTCACTCAAAAAGACATGCCCAACCAACTCCTCATCCTTCATATATATTTGTTAACAAACAATGTCACCCTTGCACCTCCTCCCCCCTTTTGGCTTGGCTAATATATTTGAAGGTCGATTCAGTCATTTCATCTAGATTAAGGTGTGCAGTGCAGGCCAACATAATGTTTCCCATATGAAATTCATTAATAAGGTAATTTTACAAACTTATTGTTCTGGTATTTGTTATTAAGGAAATGAGAATTGTTTAATTGGTAAGTTTAAAAGAGGGAACTTAAAGCTAATCTTAAGAAAAAGAAGAAAGAAAACAAAAAAAAAAAAAATTCTTGTGGCATTTACACTTTAGAGAACAAATTCACACTGATAATGGTATACCATACACAAATCAAGCCTGGCCACAATAGATGGAGCCTTCCTGATGTCAATTGATAAGAAGAAAATCAATCTGCTACTCACAAGAACGTATGTATACAGTGGAAATCAAGCCTAGAAAATACAAAATGCCTATTCTACTAATTACAGGCCTATTAATATGGAAACAGCTCTAAGATTTTAATCCAAGATATGAATGCGAGAGTCAGTCTCTTCCAAGTAAAATTTACAAACAGCTAATGGTTGTTCTGTTCTGCTCTTAATTTATACGGTAATAATGCTTTAATTACAGACAGCAATTCTTCATTCTTCAACAACATACTAGATTCAGCGCCAGATCTACATGATAGTTGTATCGGTCACTCTCCCAGAGTTGAATAGCACCAGAGGCAGAAGAAACATAATGTATTTTCTTCTTCAGGCTGATAAGTAGGAAAACATTCCATACTTGCAATTACATGCATGAAATGTGCTTCATGTCCCTGGAGATCACAAAGAGACTGCCCATCAACAACATGGAGGACATAGCTCCAAATTCAGTAAAGTGTAAAAACTTGATGCCAAAAGCCAAAATAATAATAATAACAATAAAATAAATAATAAAATAAATAATAAAAAAGAATCCGCATTTATGCCTTCAGATTACAGATATGATGCCAAAAGAAAAAGAAAAAGAAAAGTATAGATGCCGTTTTTATCTTTCAAAAATTAGATCAAAATCATTCTTTCATCCTGTTGAGTTTCCTTATTGTTTTTCTTATTCACCATGCAAATTTATCACGGAAAGAATAAAAACTTACAAAGTGAAAAAAACTCCAAAAATTACGACATAAAAGCTTAAATTATTACTGTAACTTATCACAATTGTAGGCTGCTGTCGTCCCTTTTAGCAGTTTAATTAATACAATGTTTAGTTCCTTTAGGAAGTTATTCCTCGTTTTCTTTGGTTGCAATTTGCAAAAGAATTCATGTTATTTTAGAAAGCTGCAGGCATCAGTCTGATTCTCAGAACATAAGCGCATTCGAGAAAAGCATCTTGAATAGTGTCAACCAGCAAACACATAGATAGTAGTATTTAAGGAAACTATACATTAGAGTAAAAATGCAGCACAGCAGTATCATTTATTACCTTGGAGCCTTTGCTGATCTGTTTCTCCAAGTATGGCAGGCCACAAAAATTCAGAAGGAACGGGCATCAAGAACCAACCTGAGACAGGTTTCTCTTACTAGATCTCTTCCTCTTTTGTCTGATCACTTCTCTTTGCCTCGTACTCTTTCTCAATTTTCATAAGAGTTTTTCTGAGAACACTTGTGTTTCTTATGGTCTGCAAAAACCAAACAGGAAGAAGCGCGTGTTGGCCTCAGTATTCAACATCTAAAGAGGGCAGGAGGAATAGAAGCTTTATTGAAGGATGGTACTTCCAATAATTTCCACTCATATAAATTTTATTATTTATTTTACACAATTACTTTACTAATTTCAAGGTAATGAAGAAACTCTTGAGTTGAACAAATTTTTTTTTTTTCTTTTAATTTTCCCCATCTCGATTCAATTGCAGCCTCTTTGGTTTGTGCTGTTGCTGGCTGTGCGAGTCTTGTTTCAATTAACATAGAGGAGGCTGTGCAATTAATTCCGTTCACAGAAGACACAGCCAATTTATGTCATCCTCTACTACTATTGAGTTGTATGCGGACACATATACAGATGTGTGATTTTCATCAATAAAAGCATGTGTTGAATTATGTTATCAGCTAGCTCACTTTTGCAGTGATCGATTCTCTTATTGTTCATCCAAAATTAGATACAAGAAATTGGGGGAAAATGAAGATATATTCCAAGGAAACAAGTAACATATGAATGTATAAAACAAACTTAAGTAGAAATTAATATATTTAATTAATGCCATGCTGGTGTCATGAAAAAAGTAGGAATAGTCTCAGTATAGTAACTAGATTGAGCTTGCAAGAGATGAAGCAGCTGCGCCAATAGTTTTGCAATGGCTGGTCTCAATCTAGGGTCACCATTCTGCGCTAGATATATCATCTGACCAGATTCCCCATGTAGTATACTCTACTCTCATCAACTCTAAGAATATATCCTCTCTGGCTAACATCCACACAGTTGATTCTCCTGAGTCTTCAATTTATGTTCCCTGTTTCTAGAACTTTTATAATGGATCTGATGCCTTTGCTACCAAATCGTTTCCATTTAAAAAACAAAATGTGCTTTTAACAAAAGCATGCAGTAATTAACCAATCCACATCATGATCAACTTGACAAAATGCATCCACAAGCAACCAACTAGATCATGAAGTTGCAGCTAGCCAATGATCTGCTTGAAATTAAGCGACTGGATCCATCATTCCCGTTAAGAATGGTGACCAAAGAATTAAAAATAATGCAGCCTTGTATTGTCCCGTTTAGAATAATGGTGATCTTTTCCAAATTTTCAGCGTTCTGTTCCGTTGAAGAAGCTATATATACTATAAATACGCAGCAAAAAACCGTAAGTTACGCGCGCTTTACATGCAGCAGTGCCATGTAGAAGCTGATCCAGGTGGCATAAATTTTTAGTTGTTTGTTTTTCTCTAGCTAGTTGTCTCTCTTTCTTTCCTGCGGAGTCTTCTCCCTCCTCCTCCTCCTCCTCCTACAGGCTGCAGCTAGCCATGAATTGGCAGAGTCTTCTTGCTGCTGCAGCCATTAACATAGGCTTGGCAGTGATAGTTCTCTCGCTCTTCTCCATCTTCAAGAAGCAGCCCTCAAATGCCTCCATTTACTACGCTCAGCGTCTTGCCAAACGCCACCGCCTTCTCTTTCATCATTCTCTCACCTTATCCCGATTTCTTCCTTCCGTCTCCTGGATCCCTCGCGCTTTTCGCGTCACTGAAGATGAAATTCTCCAAACCAGCGGTCTCGACGCCTTCGTCGTTTTCAGACTCTTCAAGTTCGGGTCAGACTACGTACATCGATCATCCAATCATATCTATTCCTCTATATGTTTTAGTTCAATTTTATAATTTTTTTTTCATGGTTTGATTTTAATAGAGTAGGTTTTATTTATGGGCATTTCATTATTGTTGCAAGCAACCTTGTTTGATTGATATATGTATTTATATGGGGTATTTATGTTTCTCACAATTAGCTTGAACTTTTCTAAGAAACATTTTTGACATAGCTAGCCCAGCCATTGTAATAGTTTGAAATTTTTGAGCAAGGTTGTCTTGTTTTTCCATTATATGGTGTTCTTGACAGCTTTCTCATACCTTGTAATTCACCATGCTTGTTTTACAGTATGAAATTCTTTTCTGTTTGCTCCCTTGTTGGATTGGTGGTACTCGTCCCAATTAATTACAATGGACAGGGTGGAGAATCTACAAGCCACCATTGCATGGATGCTTATACAATATCAAACATCGAAAGAGGTTCAAACTGGTACAGTGCAATCACACTTTCTTTTATTCTTCTCTCAAACATTGCAATTGGAAAGATTTCAGTTGTTGGTTCTTTTTCTTTTATATATTAAGAAGTAGGTATGCAAGATTTGCAACTTTTCAAAACCATGTCTTATTATTCTAACGTAATAATAACCAGAAAATCACCTCAACATATACTGGATAAGGTAAGCTTCTTCTGAACAATAACCATGCTTGTTACACTGGTGCATTGGCACAGGTAACTCTGTCTCTAACTACATATACCTGGAACACATGAGGCAATAATTAATTTTATTTGTAATCTTAAGCAAGGTGCATGCCTTTTAGACAGTCTTCCTATTGACAGCCTGACTGCTGAATGTAGTTGACATTTCTTTTTTGGCAATTTCACAGGCTTTGGGTGCACTTTGTCTGCTTGTGGTTGATATCAATGTATGCACTGTACCTATTGTATAAGGTAATTAAGCTTTTCATACTCAAATCTTCAACTATTTTTCCCTTTTTTAGGAGAAAGGCAAGCTCAATATATTCCAATCCTTGCCCCATTAGCGGGGAAAATACAACTACTTTGGGCATACTCAGGCTATATCCAACCATTTATTTAATTACAAGTTCTTAAGACATGATGAAAATTGTTTCTAGTGAGCAAATCTAAGTTATTATAATGGTGGATTTTTGCAAAAGTTCTGTTGCTTCGATCTGACTCGGATTTTTACATTTAGATTTGTTGGCACAAAGGTGATCACCTACTACATTTCATCTCCAGGAATATGACAAAATATTGGTTAAAAGGATTCAACAACTACAGAATCTGCGCCACCGTCCTGATCAATTTACCACTCTAGTTAGGCAAATTCCATTCTGCTCTGAACACAAGGCTCGTGGATGTTCTGTTGAGCACTTCTTTTCTAAACATTACCCACACAGTTATCATTCTTATCAAATGTTATATGATGGAAAACATATTAGAGATCTGGTGGTAAGGTTTGACAATTCTCTTCATTCTTCTGGTTTCTTTCACATGCATGCGTGCATGCCTGCTATTAATGAGATATGAGATGCCACTGATTTTTAAACAAGAAGAAATCTACTGTTCCAGTTTTTCTCAAAATGACCTCTTACAGATTATATTACTTGTAGAACCAAGCTAAATATATTGAAAAAAAGATAGAGGATTTGAGAGAGAAGTGTGCAGTCAAGCAACAATGCCAAGATGATTTTCTGAAACTAGCCCTTCTTGACAAAAAGCGTCATGAACTCCATCATGAGATTCGTCAATTACAGAGTGAAGATATGCTCAAAGAGAAGGTAAAAACATAAAATCATGTTTCAGATAAAAATAAATATTGGACATTCTTAACTTGTTTTATACTCTTTTGTAGGAGTTGCCTGTTGCCTTTGTTAAATTCAGATCAAGGTGGGCTGCTTCTCTAGCTGCTCAAAGTCAGCAGCACTCAAATCCACTTCTGTGGATCACTGAAATGGCTCCAGAACCCAAGGACGTTTCATGGAGGAATCTTGCAATTCCTTACAAATTTTTGTTTCTTCACAAAATTGGAGTCATTGTTGCAGCATCACTTCTCACAATTTTCTTTGCAATCCCAGTCACAGCTGTTCAAGGGATTGCCAAATTTGAGAAACTAAAGAAATGGTTCCCTCCAGCCATGGCCATACAATTGATGTAAGGTTTCTTTTTCCAAGCATTCTTCTAAGCCACGATAGATTGATGGATGAGTATCCTTTTCATATATGCTAACAGCTCTTCTTTACTCCCAAATGAAAGACTATTCCTTAATTATGAATACACAATATTTTACTTCTGAGTCTCTCTTTTTTATCGTTGGGCAATCAATTTGGACTTCACTGTTTTAAGTGAACTTTGCATGGTGCATTCCTTCTTCATCTTTTATTGTTCCTTTTTTTTTTTCAAATTATTTGTTACTTAAATTTTACTTGACCTTTTTCCTAATATATTAGTTGTTGTGCAACAGACCAGGATTATCCTCTGTTGTAACAGGGTTCCTTCCGAGTGCCATTCTTAAAGGATTTCTGTACGTCGTTCCATTTGCTATGCTTGCAATGGCTAAAGCAGGTGGTTCAATCTCAAATAGCAGAGCAGAGATCAAAGCTTGCAATATGGTTTTCTATTTTCTCATGGGAAATGTATTCTTTCTGAGCATGATATCTGGATCTTTGTTTGATGAAATTGGCGAATCTTTTACTCATCCTAAGGATTTTCCTACTCATCTAGCTGATGCTGTCTCTGCTCAAGTAAACTCTCTTTTCTGTTACTTATGGGTTGGACTTGGACATATTACGTTCACTTTTCCTTTCTGTTGTGTTTCTCATTCTATTTCTTTAGAGTGTCATACAAAAAAAAAAAAAAATCTTTTATGAAAATAAATGTATTACGTGTTAGGAATTTTTTCCCAAGTTCATTGGGAAATCAGTCTAATATATTTCCCTATTGATTTACACGTTCCAGGCAGATTTTTTTATGACATACATCTTGGCAGACGGGCTTTCAGGATTTTCTGTCGAAATTCTTCAGCCTGGCTTATTGTTATGGGATTTTCTGAAGATGCATACATATGGCCGAGGAAAGGAGAAAAATCCCTATCTTTTTTCACTGCCTTACTTTAGAATCATCCCAATGGTTTCTCTGTCCATACTGATTGGTATGGTCTATGCTGTCATTGCTCCATTGCTTCTTCCATTTCTTGTTGGCTATTTTCTCCTGGGCTATGTTGTGTATATCAATCAGGTAACTA
The DNA here is from genome assembly GCA_020521535.1 of Rubroshorea leprosula. Taxonomy (NCBI): domain Eukaryota; kingdom Viridiplantae; phylum Streptophyta; class Magnoliopsida; order Malvales; family Dipterocarpaceae; genus Rubroshorea; species Rubroshorea leprosula. Next base: position 2,647,591 of record BPVZ01000012.1, read on the forward strand.
CCTGACTTTTCCTATATTCCTGGTTGCCTTGATATGTGAAGTGCATTTTCTGGCCTCCTCATTTCCCTTTATCTTGCTGTTCTTTCCTTGGCGTAGTCATATAGCTGACATGTGCAAATAAGTCATTTCCTTTGCTAGTTGCTTGCACTGTGCAAATTGAAGTTTTTAGCAACTTTCTAACTTTTTTTTGTTCCAAATGGAAAACACTTCATTCACTGAAGTGAGCATTTTTTCTTCCATTAACATGATCATTTAACCTATATAAGTAATAAGGAATTTATGAAATGCTGCAGATACAGGATGTCTATGACACTGTCTATGACACATTTGGCAAATACTGACCATTTATTCATCATTATGTGTTTGTTGCGATTGTTCTGATGCAAATCACTATGATTGGTGTCTTTGGACTGAAGAAAAAGCCTGCTAGTTCCATATCAACCATTCCACTCTTATTGGTCACTATCACGTTCAATGAGTACTGTAAGAAGCGCTTTCTTCCTACATTTCAGCAATTCTCCATCCAGGTACATTTGGTTGTTCACAATGTTTGGTACAAGTTTCTGCATAGAGACTCAAATGATTAATGATTCTTAGATTATGCCATAAAAGAATGAATATCAAAGGAAGCTATTCACAGTGACTGCAACTAGTCATTCATATCCCTTCCACTTCCACAGTTTTCAAGTTGGTGATTCATTACACACATTCAAAGAGTTACTTGATCGAGTCGTTTTGTAAGCTAAGTTTGATTGCCTTTATTTATGGACAGAATGCGGTTGAAAATGATGAACTTGATGATGTAAACGGTGAGAAGGAAGCGAAATGTGAAGATGCTTTGTATGCCTATCGCCATCCCTTCTTGCAGCCTGTGAGTTTCACTGGAGCAGAACCTGCGTCAAGCTTTACAGAGCCACTGATCTCTTCATTATGATTTTTGTAGCCAGTTCTACACCATGATTGGTCAAGCTTACTCTTCCCCCTATAGTTTTTCCCTTTTCTTCTCAATTTTGACTTGTCTTCTAAAATTTGATGATTCTTTTTTGTTGAATTTACGCTCTTTCTTGTATCCAAATCCAACATGCAATCATTCTAATATATATTTAGTTGGTGTTTATCAAGCACAAACTATAGCTATCAGCATGTTACATGTTCAACTAAAACCCTGCTTGTAAGTATTTTAGGTTGGGATTTTTATTTTATTTTTTATTTTTTTTGGGCTGAAAGTTTCGGTTGGGAATGGAATCTTCCTTTTTCTTTACTGTAGAAAATGAAATCACATTCACTTTTCCGGTAATAAGTATTGATTTTTTTAATATTTTAAAGTAAGTATTGTCAAATATTTTTATTGAAGTTCACTTAAAAATTAAAATTATTTAGTTCAGGTAACAAAGAGTCCCTTGTTAATGTTGTTGCTGTTGACATTTAAATGCAAATATTTTCCAACATAACACTGCTGTAGAATTATTCTGTTGTCACTGGAATAAGAAGTTACTCTCTTATGACAGAAACAATGATTGAAACAACATACCAAGCAATAAGCATGAACCAGATTACAGAAATAGAGATTGAAACAGAATTAAATGGCCTTGAATCAAAGAATTCAATCTTATCCCTTAATTTCCAAGGAAAGTGAGTTGTTGTAGTCACCAGAGGTGTCCTTGGCAACAGGTTGTTCAAGAGGGACTCGGTTTCTCTGGCGGTAAAGTTTCTTGATATCCTTCAAATCTTTCTCTGCTCGAGTAAGTCCATCTTCATCTGTTCCAAGCCTTTTGATTGCATTGCATGCGCAACACGTAGTTTAATAATGCAAAAATTTTAAAATTAATATAACTTCACCTTTTTCATTTATAAAAATTAAGAAACACACACACACATATATATATATATATATATGCACAAGTTTGGTTTGGACTTTGGAGAGATCTGTTTCACCTTTTCAAAGAAGTTTTTTTGGTGTCATCCATGCTTCTAATTAATTGTAGTGCGCAGTGCTTTTAGGAAGTAATCACCCGATTCACCCACCTGCAAATTCTGGACAAGTACAATATATAATTAACAAAGAGAGGTACCATTAATTAATTAATACAGTATTCAAAAAGTGCTGTTTTATCAGATGGAAATTTAAAGCTGAAACTGTGTATGTACCTCAGTGATGGAAGGGGCATGATCATGTTGAAAGTTGTCATGAGCTGAGTCTTGCTGCTTGTGTTCACTATCCTAATTCCTAATTACTTGTTCGTGGTTAAACACCTTGTCTTTGATAGCATTGTGAAGAATATCGGCTTCTGATATTTGCTAGCCTGGCATTAGTCTCCTTAAACACCACCATATCTAAATGCACTCACCAATGACCAACCCAACAAGCTGGTGCATGCAACATATATATACATTCACACCAACTTTTTTTTTTTTTTTTGGATCAACATACATTTACACCAACTAGCTCATTAATTAATCATTAATTATTATGGAATGATGTTGGTGTATAAACGCACTATTGATCTAATAAAACATTAAATAGAAAATTTACAAAATTTATATCCTTATTGAAAAAAATTAAAAGGTTATTGGCTGATTTAAAAATTAAAAAAGTTTATATTTTTTTTTTTTTTTGATCAATATACATTCACACCAACTAGCTCATTAATTATTATGGAATGATGTTGGTGTATAAACGCACTATTGATCTAATAAAACATTAAATAGAAAATTTACAAAATTTATATCCCTATTTAAAAAAATTAAAAGGTTATTGGCTGATTTAAAAATTAAAAAAGTTTATATTCTTTTTTTTATTTTTTTAAAAAAAAAGGAAGCAAAGTTCATATATCCTTTACTGCCCACTTTTTATCATGGTTGCATAATTGGGAAAAAAAATAATAACAAGGACGGAGTGCCTTATGGTGTACTGCTCTGGGATAAAATAGGAAAAGAAAATAATTATTATATTTTTTTGGTTCAACACATTTATTGACACATATTAGTTTAATTATTAAAATTTATAGTTTTAAGTTTTTATGATTTAGACTGCCTTTTATTATAAATCAAATAATAATAATTTTTTAAATAAATGTATTATAAAGTGTGTTAAACTAAAACATATTCATATCAATGTTTAACATGAAAACAAAAACACAATTATTTTAAGGAGTAGATTGATTATATTATTCAATTAAATTATCATGTTATAAATATGGTTTGATTTGTTTAAAAATAAAACCACAAATAAAACCAATTGTATTGGTTTTTAACTTTCATAATCCAAACCAATATAATTGACATCAATTTGGATTACTTTGGTTTAATTTTAGCCAAATTAATAGTTTTGAAATTTTAGATCATATATGAACACTCCTAGTTATACTTGGACACATCCCTTAATTAGATTAAAAGAGAGAAAATATGTAAATAAGGATGTTGATTTTGTATTTTTTCTATTTAAAAATATTAAGTTTTTCAATTTTTAAATAAAAATATCAACTTTTAAAATTTTATATTTAATGATGCCAACTTTCAACATTATACACCATTCAATTAATCATTAAATAAAAAAGTTAAAAGTTGTATATTCAAATAAAAAAAATTGAAAGTCAACATCTTTAAGTAAAAAAATTAAAAGTTAGTATTCTTATTTAAAAATTAATAAAATTAACATTTTTAAATAAAAATACAAAATTGACATCCTTATCAAAACCTTGATTAAAAGAGTTGAAAATATCCAACACAAAACAAAACACTGTCATCAACTTTCCTTGAATGCTACCAAGATGGGAAAAAATAAAGATTACCAAATATGTAACATACCCATTATGGTAACTAGAAAACAATTTAAAATCGATTTAAATTGAGGTTGTTACAGTTTAAAATTTTTATGTTTCAATATTTAGGGTTTTTTTTCTACTAAATCATTTAATATTTAAAAGTTATATTGAATCTCAATTAATTTATAATCAAGCCAAATTAGATTTTATGAAGGGAGAAGCTTTCCCATTGTCTATCTTTCTATTGATAAGATTCAAATTTAAAATTTTTTTTTTTAAAAAAAAATTCTTCTACTTGACTCAACAAGTTATTAGTATTATTTAAGGTATTAGGATTTAGATATTTTAGAATTTCATATTTAGATTATTTTTAAGGTTTAGTATTTAATGTATTAGGATTTAAAATTTTTAAATATAGTATTTTATAATATTAGGGTTTGGATTTTTTAAGATTTAATATTTAATGTATTAGGTAGGGATGGGCTGAAAAATCTGCAACTGAAAAAAAACAAAATGGCAAAACCATGAGGGCAGGGTTTGATTGGGTTTGATGTTTGTTTGATTAAAAATCAAACCAAATTAATTTTAAACAATTTCAGTTTTTGTTATTAAGTTTAAAAATTAAAAGTCAATAATTATGTTAAGTATAATTAAAAAATACAGCTCAAAAATCTTTTATATAAAATTTTAATGGTTTTTAGAGTTTTTCAAGATTTTTTTAACAACTTTTCACCAAAATATCTATTTATTTGGGTATTTTTTAGTTTTTTAGCTATTCAAATTAAATAAAATAATAATTAAAAAATTTTAAAAATCATTAAAATACATAGAAATAATTTTTTGGGTAAAATTAAACCCAATTGGAATGGTTATTTTTAAAAACGCAATTGAAACCAATAAAACCAAAATTATTTGGTTTAGTTATTGGTTATAAAAATTTAACTAACCAAACATTTAGTTATGATTTAACCGAACCCAGAATGTCCAACCCTAGTATTAGAGTTCGTATACATAAAGTTTAGAGTGTAGGTTTTGATAGTCAGTTATATATTACGTTATATTGTAATTATAAATTTTTTTATTTTTTATAATCTTAAAAATATATATAGTAACATATTAATTAAAATAAGTACAATTATATAAAAATTAAGTAAAATTGATTAAGAATTATAAATTTATATTTAAAAAAAAAGTAGTGGGTGAAAAAAAAGATTTTGTCTTAATATTAAATTTAGAGATCAAGAAAAATCAAAATGGTTTACCACTTAAAATGTCAAAAATAATATAATAAATAAAAATATTCTTAATGAATTAACAAGTAAAAAAATTTATTAAAAATATTTAAACAATTTCATTAAAAGAAATTAAAATGTCCTGCTTTTTATTTTTTCTTAAATTTAAAAAGAAAATACTCCAATAATAATAATAAAAAAGTTAAAACTGAGTGGTACGGTAGGAGAGAGAGAGGTGCATCCCATTCTGACATTGCATTGGGAGCAGGCAAGCAGCTCGCGCAGAGCCACTCGAATTGTACCGAAATTTGGGGATTGGGAGAAATAAAATGTAAATGCAAATGAAATTGAAATCCGCAACTGGCAAAAGCCAACCAATCACGTCGCAGCAATAGATCGGCCTAATTCCAACCACAATTTCAGATACGCACTTGACACGCGTCGATTTATCTGCCAATCACCTTGCACGTGAGATCACGTGAAGTGGACACCCCCCACCCCCTTTCTACCTCTACCTCTACCTCTACCTCTACGGCTCTACGGTTGCCCTTTCTCTTCTGGAAAACTCTGTGTTACAGTAACTCAAGCTTTTTTTTTTTTTGCTCTGTCTGATTCGAGTTTGAGCAATTCTTCTCTGGTTGATGCTTTCGTCGTCGTCGATTCAATCTCAATTGCTTTTTCCGGGGAATTGGAATTGGCGATGTGTGGATTAATGATATGTGAACGCGTCTTTGAATTTGATTCTCTGATTTCCTGCTCTTTCTTTAGAGATGTTTGATTGGAACGACGAAGAGGTAAATCGATCCGTTTTCTTCTCCTTAATTTTTGCTTTTTTTACTTTTTTATTTTCTGAGTTCTAGAGCTCTACGTCTTCATTCTTGTTGATGGATCGGAATAACCGCTATAGATCTTTCTAGATGAATTGGAATAACCTTGCAAATTAGTGTGTATCTGATCAAGTCAGATTTTCTCTTACCTCTTTCTCCTTTGTTCTCAAAAAATTGCTTTGGTTTTGTGTTTTTCAATGCTTTTTTTTTTTTTTTTTTTTGGTGAATGGAATGATCTATGACTATCTTCTGAGATTTTGATCTGTGAATTCTAAAAATGATGTTTCTGGAGGTTTTTAATATACTTTACGATGAGAATATTAGATTAGAAATTCCAACAACTATTCTTTTTTCTGCCGACGGTCTTCATGTCCTACGATTTCAGTTCCGATTCAAATTAAGGAGTGAAGAGTTCATTGTCAAATTAAGCCAGTGAGATATTACATAGGAATAGGAACAAATTTTGAGTTGAGAATAAACCAATTTTACATGAGGAGCTTTCTAGTGAATTTGTGGTGAAGTAAAAGGAATATTAATAAGAGAAAGGTATCATAGAATTTGAAAGGTCTTACACAGCACTTCCAAACATGATATTTTTCACTTTTTTTTATTACCCTTCCCATTCAAGAAGCTGCTATACTCTCCTTCCAGTAAAAATTAGTACCAAACCAAACAATTTCTATCTTTTTGTTCCACGGAATCAATCTTGTATTGAAGTTACCTACGCTAAGTCGTGTCAGATGGCACCAAAGGCCAGAACAGTCTATCCAATCATGGACGTAGCCTTGCTGCATCTTTTATCTACAATCTAGTTATATTAGTATTAGTAATGTTTTTAAGATTATATACGGCTGCTTCACAATTTACTCCCATTGCTGTATGTCACATTGACATGGATATTGACGCCCTTTTTTCAGCTTACTAATATAATATGGGATGAGGCTGGTGAGAGTGATGACCATATTGTGCCTTTTCAAGAGGGGAGTGAAGATTATCGCAACAAGAAGGAATGGAGTCAAGAAACTGCTAACATCAAGCCTAGTGAGCAAAAGACACGTGGTGCTAAACTTGGTGTTCATGGGGGAAAGCTGGAGAGCGGCTCCAATTTAAACATAGATGGAGGAATTTCCACCCCTGGCATTGGTGTTGGCTCATGGCCTGATTTATCATTATCTAATGTACCCAAAACTGATCAGGATTCCTTGGGCACTGAAGTTTCCAACAATTTGGCTGAAATAACCAAATATAGTTCAACAAGTGGTGGTAAGAAAGTTTGCAACTGAGACAAATACGTCGTCTTTCCATTGTTTCTACTTCTTGTATATTTTTTCTCAAATAATGCATGATCTTTAACAGCAGAGACTGGTGGGCTTGATAAAGATCCTGAATTTTTTCAAGATCCCCATGAAGGTAAAGAACAAGGTGATCTTGTCGACTATAGCTGGGCTAACATTGGAAGCTTTGATGACCTTGATCGTTTTTTCAGGTAAAGCACAATCCCTTCATCTTTCTTCTTGTTCATGAACAGGTAATAATGAAGCGTGCACTCTGAAATTGATAACCAGTGTATTGGTAATCTCATGGAATATTCATTTTCCATTATCATTTGACAAAGTAGCCATGCCTTAATCAAGGAAAAAGATGAAGGAAAAAATGGTGAATCATTTTGTTACTATTTAAAGACTGTTGATCTCTTGGCATATGTGATCATTTTAGTCGGGCTTATATTTAGTTCCCTATTATTTTACAACTAGTGCTGCTGTTTTGGTAACTTTGGTCATCATTTGGTTACATTAGTTGTTATTTATTTCTGAGTCTGTGAAAAGGTTCCTCAAACTAGGTAGCATACCAAAAACTTTCCTAATTGTTGAAGGAATAACTACATTTCTTCACTTCATTAATGTTCCTTTCTCTTTTACCCGTTGCTTTCCATCCATGATGGTATGCATCTGACTCAATATTCTCACAAGTCATGGTTTTGCAGTAATGGTGATCCAATATTTGGTAATGTAAATCTTGGAACTGCTGAAGAGCTATGGTCTTCATCTAAAGATGTGACTAACAGCCCAGCAAAAGCCTTTCCTGCAACTGCTGACTCATCAAGTCTGGGCTTAGGAGCATTGAGGAGCATACCTGGAAATTTCCAAATTAAAACAGAGTATGAGCAACAAGATAACCAGTCATTTACCCTTGCCTATGGGAAAATAGATGAGCCTGCACCTTACAGTCTGCAAAATTTGGAATCTCCTGCAGATAAAAATGTATCCATCCAGAAGGAGCAGGTATGAGATGATTGTGTTGTGTGATCAAAATTGTTAATGCCTCCTACTCTTAACTTGGACAAGTAACACAATGTGAATATTTCTTAATTTCATTTTTGCAGACAGGTGCAGAGACTGGGGGAAAGGGCCCAACATCAAAGTCTGATCCTGCTGCTGAAAACCTTACAACTTCTAATGAATTAGCAGATAATGTATTCTGTTATGCTCAGAATTCTCAATTATTCAGTTTAATCTTTGTTTGTGGTTTTTGTTTTCATGACTCTAGTGTGAATCCATGGAATTTCTATTTTGTTTGACATTTATGAACTTGAGCTTAGCTGAGTTGTTACCCACTAACTTCAAACCCTTGTTTTGGAGTTAAGGTCAGGGGTGCAAATCTCTTTAATGGCTACTACTTTTTCCAATCCAAAAAAAAAAAAGGAACTGCTTGTCAATATGTTAAAGTCCCTTAATTATCTGTCAATGTTTTACTTATGGAATAATATAGAGATTGCTTATATTTAAGGCAATAATTTGTTATTGTTAAGAAGTGTGATTGACCTGCACAACTCTTAACACCAGTGGCATTTAATGTGGTTCATTTTGAAATTTAGCTGTTGTTTTCTTCCCCACCTTCATAATGTTTGTAAACTATATTTCTTGTGTGCAGGAATTTGGGCAGAAGAAACTATGGAAATTTCGAAAAGGGTCTGATGAAATTGTTGAAGGAAATATGTTGCAAGACTTCTATAATACCTGGCCTCCATCTGGCAATTTATTGGGTCAATATGAGGATCAAATGGAATCCTTCATGGTAAATTCTTCTCCATCCCCATTTGTGAGACCGCAGAAGCAGCTCCAAGGAACTGACTCATTGCAATTCCAGCAAATTTCAACTCCATTTGTTGTACCTTCTGGATATAGAAATCTTAGAACCCCATATCCTGTGATGACAGTGCTATCCAGCATCCAGCCTGGGGAATTTAAACAACAACCTGTAGTTTCTTCCTATGATGCCCCCCCTGCTAAGGCAAATGCTGTAAACAGGTCAGCAAAGGCTCCTGCAAAACCTTTGACCATGACACCTCAAGAAAAAATTGAAAAGTTAAGGCGACGCCAGCAAATGCAAGCATTGCTTGCCATTCAGAAACAACAAAAGCAGTTTAGTCATCAAGTTTCTTGCACCGATCACTCTATTTCTCAAAAGTATGCCGAAGAAAATCAAACCCCGCATGTTGAGGGAAACGAGGTTGATGATCTTAGTACTCTTCCCTCATTGGACCCACTCTCACCTATGGAACAAGATGATTCTAATACCACTTCTGTTGCAATTGATGACTATTCAGTCGAGGAAACTTTACTTTACCGGCTTGAAGATATTATTTCAAAGGTATGCATTACTTGCTGCTAAGTTTCTTTCCTTGTAGAGTAAGACAGAACTAGTGACCCTGCCAAAACAATGTTTTACAGTTGGACATCAGAATTAGACTTTGTATGAGGGATAGCTTGTTCCGGTTGGCTCAAAGTGCAATGCAGAGACACTACAGTATAGATACAAGCAGGACTAACAAAGGCAGCAGGGATGAAAATGAAGTTGCAATAGAAGAAACCAAGAACCATAACAGGTTAGTGAATTCTATTCGGTTGCATTTCTTATTTGAAAGGAGATCTTGTTTCATGTCACCCATCCCAAGTTTGATCTACCTGTCATAAACTAACCAAATATTTCCCTGAAACTAGACATATTCCATAAAGACCCCCCTATTCTTTATGGCACTGACCTACTGTCAGTTAGAAGGCAATATGGGTGATTGCACCTGACAGATGGGATAATGGATGTGTTCTCAAATTAGAAAGACTTAACATTTTTTTTTATCACTTAAGGATTATAGCTCTTCATTTTGTGGAGTTAATGAAAAGAATTCAGGTGGCATTCTTGGCTAGTTTGGGATCAAGGTCTAGTTGAGCTGTCTGTATTGCTTGTCTTTATCCACCTATGCTTGCACATTCATTATTGCGGTTACAAGCATTTTGTATGAGAAGCTCAACTTAATTTTATTTTCCCTTCCTCGTGTAAGTGCAGGATGTCTGGCACAGAAACAGAGACCAATCCAATAGACCGTACAGTGGCACATTTGCTCTTCCATAGGCCTCTGGAGTTGTCTGGAAAGCATCCCGAGATGCCTGAATCACCTGCTTCCACCAAGTTTTCAAGTGAACACAAAACTGTAGGTTTCATGAACTACCCCATGGGAGGCATGCCAGAGAGTTCTAAACCAATTATTACTCTCAAAGGCCCTCAAAATCCTTGCTCATTGGTTGATCCCCAGCCTGCTGATCAGTTTGAAAACAGCCCTTGCATTGACACTTCAGAGAATGCATCAAATTTTGGGCCTGCAGAAGGTGGAATTGCTGAGGTTGAAGCCTCACAATGAAGAACATGTAATTCTAAAGTTCTAAAGGGTAATTCCTTTCTTTATTACTTCCATGCCTATTAAATGTTTTCTTTGCACTGCTTGACGGATTTACTTGTAATGCCGAGGTTTTATTTCCTTGTCAGCCGGCATGATCCTTATGAAGTTGTTGTGGGGCATTAACAATCATCGCCAGCTGAGTGGACCTATCAACTAGGGGTCATGGAGCCGTGGACATTATCAAGATCTGTAGACTTGCCTATGTCAGCATATATGTATTTGATTATATGTGTATCTTCTGTCAAAAGACTGTTTAGACTGTATCCATGCACGAACTCTCAGGAGACGACTTGCTTGTGTCGTGTGTGCCATCCGATCTCCACAATACCTGATGTTGTTTTATGTCATCAAACTACTTGGGTTGACGTATAATAAGTCTTGGCGGATTAATAAATTGCCTAGTCTCTGGATTTTCTTTTCCTTATGAAATTCAAAGTTTTAGGAAGCAACAGGACCTTGTAATGAATTTGAAGTTGATGAAATCGTGTATCCTGTCTTGATTAAAAGTCTTGAAAGTCTGGTTTGTGTAACAATATTTTGTGTGGTTTTCTGCTTGATTTTCGTGTATCAGTGAAATTTTATTGATCTCGCTTGCACCTGTTTGTTTAGTTCTTGAACCATTTTTAATAATATAAGAGAAAGATACTAAAGATTAAACCTGTTAGATGTCAAGAAAAATTCGGACATATCTACGTTGAAACAGCTGAACTGCTGCGATTTTATACCAAAAGTGATGTACAAGTCATTTTCCTGGCTGTACAGGTATCATATTGAACTTGAAACCGAAATGAATGGAAATGTTAAAACGACAGAATTTGCTCTCATGGAAGCATCACACCACACAGCGGTAAATAACGAGGTTCTTCACAAGCTCCTCAGGATATGTAACCTTCACCACCTGCCCCTTCTCAAGTCCATAGTATTTGGCAATAGGATCAGTTTGCAACAACTGGGGAAGCTGATAGAAAGATGACTAGTTTGGCCAATCATTCAACCAAAATTCATAGCACTTAATGGCTACAATATAGAAAACAAAACCTCACAGGCAACAAATTAAATCTGCTCCTGAAAATTGCATCTAAAAAGAAAAAGACTATATACATGATTACCTGCTTGTCATCCAACTGGTGCTTCTTCAGCAGCTCCTTTTTCTCTTCAGAAGACAGTATCTCATGTGTTGGCACCAAAAAGTGCTTTGATATGTTAGCTAACAAGTCAGTGATCTAAAGACAAAAGGTATAGGGGATAATGTTAGAAACTTAGAAGACATAAATTTTGCAAGGAACAAGTCCAGGAGTGAGAGATGAAGGTGACTCTAAGCTAGCACAACTTTGTATCCTTGTGAAGGCAAGTATGTTGTGGTTTCCTCTCAAAGAAGACCACTTTCTATTTATTAAAACGAGTAGAATCAGTTAATTTGTTAAGTGGAAAGTAAAAGTACGTGCCAAACCAACCAACATGCATATTCTACAATTAACAAGAACACATTCAGGCTGATAAAGAAAAAAGAAAACACATTCAAGAACAAATTCGGCTAAGAATCATAGATTAACATATGGTCTTAAAGGAAGACTATACTATATATTCTCTGTAGATTAGAAGAAGTATTTTCATAGCAGAATTGATGGACTCTTCATTAAACAAGTGTTAGCAAAGCAAAAAGAGCAACTTGCGAGAGCCTCTACACAGACCAATTGTGGAAACAATTAACAACGCAAGTTGTATATATAATTGACTTACTTGAAAAATCTCCACCTTAAATGAAAACTGCTTCTCAATTTCCTTCCGAGCAAAGGAGTTCATCTTGCTCTGTAGGATTAGAATCAGCCCGTTTAAACTTTCTTTGCCAACAATCTGGCTGGAAAGAGCACGAATGGTTGGTACTCTTATTTCCACAGTGCCCATAAAGACAACCAAGATCTGCAAGTTAATACCAGAAAAAAGAAAATTATTAATTCAACTACGGAGGAGCAAATTAAGTAGAAAGAATGATCAAACAAAATAATCCAACATCTTCATCAGTCCATCAGGCTTGGTGAGTTGGTGTTGATTGTCCCTGCTGTGCTTTCATTTTGTTAATCTTTCTGCCAACTTGATTTGATGCTGGCTACCTAATTTTAGGCACCAAATATGCTTTAGCATTCAGGAGTTCTCTCTATTCCACTCTAATTCCGAAATTTGTGAAGAGTGATATAAATATTTATATATATGTATAAGATAAAATTCTAATAAACTTTTTATACTTAGCATCTAATCAAATGCCATTACTTTTGAACTTTGCCTATGGGTTAGGTAGAAGCAGTATTGTTTGTCACCCATTCAGTTAACGTTCAAGAACTCTTTACCCCATTCTTCAAAAATTGTTGTTGTTCAAAAAAAAAAAAGCAATTTCTTTTAATTAAGTCATCGTTGTCCAATATTAGTTTTTTCTAAAGCACTTTATATTTTTCTACTGTGTATCAACAAATTTCTTACTATTCCACCCAACAAATGAAAAAAAAAGAAGAGCTATTGTTAGATTAGATCTGACCAAGAATTGAAAAAAACAAATGAAGTTATTGAAACAATATCATTTCTCTTTTATTGATATACCTAAAGCTCGAACAACAGAAAAGTGCTTTTGTTGTGTTTCAGAAGCAGTGTGTTCGTACAGAGATATGCGAAAGCAAAATATCACATTTTCCTCCGTTTTCCTTACAACCAAACAGAAGTTTTCAGAATAACCGGACACAAGACCTGGCATTGCGAAACTCATCTGTTATATACATATCTGCCTAGAAAACTTCTTCCAAACACCAGAGAAACATAAAACTCGCAAAAAGTTTCTTGCTTTTTACACCTAGAGGAATGATTTACCTTTTTGGAGGAGTTGGAGGGGTGAGGGAAGCACAAACGGAGGCTTTCCGGCTCAGGTTTGTCGCCGAAAACCGCACGGAACGCAGCGAGTGAGCAAGTAGCCTCCGAATCAGTCACGTCATAACCACGGTCTTTCAGCATCTCCAACACAGTCTTGCGGGCCAAGTAATACCTGTAGCTCTCCACACTCCCGTCGTCCACGTACTTCGTCATGCAAAGGTGAAGGCCGCCGCCGCCGCCACCACCACTCCCGCCCGCGCCGCTGTTGTCAGAGTTTGTCGCCATTTTCTTCTCTCTCAAGCACTCAGAGATTCTGTGCTAATATTGTGTGGAATGACACGTATTTTAAGTTGAGAAATTTCTGAACCCTTCATCTGATTGTGATCAGATACACTTGGACGGCTCAGATGCTAGGACACGTGGAAGAGAGAGATTTGCCGGAATATTTTAACGGCTGTTGTATCTTCTGGTCGTACGTTTCTTTTCGTTATTATTATTTTTTCATTCTTTGATTTTCCTTTGCACATTTCATTTAATATTATTAAGGGTTTTTTAGTTGTACGGTTAAAAGGGTAGTTATTGTATTTTTTTTATTAATTTATATAAAAAATATAAAAAATTATATTAATTTTAGTATTATTGTTATTTGAATAAATTTAATTAAATAATTATTAAAATTAATAATAATTTTTATATTTTTCTCAAGTTAATTAATAAAAAAGTACAATAAACTAAACTAATTACTAAAGTATGATACAAATTAAAAAAACCTAGTTACTAAAATAGTATATACTCTTTTTTAAGTCAGTTGGTTAAAAATCTAAGATTTTAAATTAGTGATTTTATATTCAAATCTTAAGTCAAGGCAAGAAGAGATCTAAAAAATAAGAAAAAACTATCACTTTTTATGTAACTCATCGTCAATGACCCATTTAATATAGTAATTTTAGAGTGACAATTAGTAGTTTTATTCAAAACGTTAAGGATATGTGTTTAGTATATTTATATATTTTGAAACAATTGTAAACAAGGTATTTGATAAAAAAATTTATTTTGCTATTTAAGACTCGTGGCTAATAGTTAGAATCCAAAACGTTAGCGAATTAAGGATCTTTTGGTATAGCAGTTAAAATTTAGTGGATAATGGATAGCTGATAGTGAATAATAATATCGATTAGCAGATAATGGGTAATGGGTAGCAGTTAACGAATGGTGAATGGCAAATGGCGGATGGTGGATGATAGATGGTGGATGGCAGATGGTGAATGACAGATGGTGGATGACGGATAGTGGAAAGCAAGTAGTGGATGTAAACAATGAATTTGATTAATGTAATTGTTTAGTTAGATAATAATTTGTTATTGTTGTTTAAAATTAAATAACTAATAAAGATATGTATAAAAACAATTAAGTGTATTTTTTACATTTTTTATTACTAAAATTATTAACTTTATAAAAATAATAATAAATAAATAAACAAATAAATTATAATAATATAATCATACACTAATATTTATTTTTAATAAAAATAATATTAATTTTAAATAAAATAAAAAAAATTTAATTGTTTTGTCTAATTAGAAATTTTTTTTATTAAGTTAATATATTTTCAAAATAAATTAATGTAAAAATAAAAATATAATACTAACTTAATATTATTAAAAACAAAAAATAAAGTTAAGATTAATTAGATAAATATTAATTAATGTTTTACCTATGATTTTAATGATTACAAAATACATTTGAATGACTAATTTATTTATTTAAATGTGTAGTTAAACTTATAAAAGATTGTAAAAGTAAATGAACTTGGACTGCACTAAAAAAGACCAAAAATGTTGAAAAATATGCAAAGAGCTGACTTTAAAAGTCGTAGCCAACTTTATTGGTGAAATTTAAGTTTGAAGTTTGGCGTGCGCGGAAAACGAACATAAAACCGGCTTCAATTTTGCAGTCGATTGTGATGACGTATTTAATGCACAACGGTCGAGTTATTTGAAAATTATTTAATGTTTTTAAAGTCGGAATCCCAAAGCCGACTTTATATTTTACAGTCGGCTGTGCAAGAAAATAGAATGTGTATGAAACCCACAAAACCAGCTGTAGAACTCTAAGTCGGCTATACAAAACCAGCTGTATTGACAATTCTACAACTTGAAATTATACGATTGGCAGAGCATTTAATAATCCTCGACGGTTAAAAACAACTATTTTTGACCAAAAAGCTATAAATATGGTTGGTAGCATATCTGTGAGCAGTTTTAGAGCATTGTATTGAATATCTCTACTTACCTACTTGTGCTTTAACTTGAGTTTTTAATCTTTGAGTACTTTGCTTGTAATCCTCTTTTTATTCTACTTGTGTGTTATCTTGGAGATGTGATTATTGTTTCAAGAGTGATTTGTAGAAATGATTCTTGGGGTTTATCTTGTAAAATGGTAAGATTTGAGAAAAACACTCATCTTCTTGTTAAAGAATTGAGTTAGCCCTTTTAAGCTACCCTTGTTTTTTTTAGTGGAGAATGTGGAGGAAATCCTTGATGAATGAAGTTAAGGTAGAGGATTAGGTTCTAAGTGGTTAGATCGAACCTCTATAAAATCATTGTATAAGTTCTTCCTTTCTACACTCTCTTTAATTTTTGTTTGGTGGTTACAAATAGGTGAAAATTTTTCAACTCTAATTCACCTTTCTCTTGGAGTGCATTGAGTCAACAATTAAAAACCATGGCAAAAAATTAAAAAATTAAAATGATAAATTTGTTAATAAAATTAAAAAAATTCTAATCCATTAGTAGCTTGATTCAAAAAACTACTTTATGTGGCTTTTTTAATTCGTTTTGAAATAAATAAATTTACTAAACATTTATTGTTAGTGGTTTAAGTAAAATCGTTAATCGTTACTTTCAAATTGTTATATTAGATGTGCCTTGAAAAAACTTAGGTAGCTTTTTATTTCGAACCACTAACGAATTAAAAACTTTTTAATTTTATTGACAAATTTATCTTTTTTAATTTTTTAGTTTTTGGCCATCGATTTTAATTAATACTTATCTAATTAGTTTAAATTTTTTTTGCCTTTAATAATATTAAATGTTTATTATATTTTTATTTTTTACATTCATTTTTCATAAAAAATGTATTAGTTTAATAAACAAAATTTACTAATTACACAAAATGATTAAAATTTTTTTTCTTTATTTAAAAATAACATAATTTTTTCTTCATTAAAAATAGAAATGATTATGTGATTTCGTTTTATAATATATTTTATTTATTTATTTATTTTATTATTTTTATAAAATTAATAATTTTAATAATAAAAAATATATAAATACATTTAATTATTTTTAAATGTCTTTGTTAGTCATTTAATATTGTACAACAACCGCTAACTATTTTCATACAAAAAAAGAGCTAACCATTATATAATCAAACAATTATATTAATTAAAATTATTATTTACTATATGTTACCTGCTACTATTATTCACTATCTATTATCCACTTAATTTTAACTATTATACCAAACATGGCCCAAATGTACCCAAAAACATACTCTTTTTTAAAAGTGTTTTTGGAAAACTTGTTTAAAAACTTATTTTTTAATTAATATTTTGAAAAACTATTCATTAAATTAAAAATTCTATTAATATAAATTATACTCCATTTTTAGATTATTCTAGTTATTCTATTAATATAAATTATACATGTCAATTTTTAGATTATTTTAGTTAACCTAATTACTTTATTAATTACACAAAATTTAATATTATTAAATATATATCAATAAATAAAAATTTTTATCAAGAAATTATATGTTATATCAATATGAAAATTGATAGATTTACATGAAGAGAATTAAAATATGAATTTTTAGATAAATTCTCTAAACAAAATTTTAGAAAAATGACCTTTATTACACTAAACCTATATACATCACAATCCTACGTGCTGTATATGTTATGGCGTTTTATGAAAAGCATACCACCATAAGCGATTTTTCTTGTCAAATAAATCATCAGCAATCAACAAGTTATGATTATAATATCACATAAGAGTGAAAGTTTATAATTATAATATATCATTAAATAAGTGAAATATACAATCACAAGTGAAGGCTTAAATAATTACATAATTATAAATTTATAATAACACATGATAATATAAATACTTTGTAAGGTAGAATGGGCTATTTTGCTAGTAAAACAGAAAATGAAGGTTAAAAAAGAGTGTCAAAATCAGATCATCACATTCATAGAATCCTCCGCGTTAATTCACATAAAAACAGAGACAAAGAATAATAATGTATGGCGAGTTCTTATTCCAATGAAAGAATGGCACAGGGCTGGCTATTAAGCAAAGTACAGCAAACATAATATAAGGTAACATAGAGAACACTAGAAGAGAATAGAAATTGGCAACAATCCCAAAGACAAACCAATATCTGTTTTGATGAATTTCTCCACCACAAATAATGATTAAGTCAAGATTTGAATATACGGAGAGCAACAATGTAAAATCCCTAATGCCATACGCACTCATGAGGTCCCAAGTCTTAAGCTTTCACTTCCACTTGTTTCTGCCTGTGATCCTGTGTCAAAAAATTGCGCCCCTTCATCCTGTCAGCATCCATGAAAGCTTTGTGATTGTTCTGATACATAGGCTTTAATGGCAACACCCTTATTTCTGAATTTTTGTTTATCTCCAAAACCTGAGGTAAGCCATTGCCACACCCTTCTGACATTCCAACATCAATCCTAATGGCTCTATCATCACAAACACCATTAATCCCAATCTTCTGAATGGTGTGACCCATAATCATTCTCTTTGCTCCAGGAATAGTTGCAAGAACATGCTCAAGAAGTGAGCAATCACAATTTTGTGCTATCTCATCTGAAAATTTCCTCAACCAAACAACTGCATTGCTTCCTCTACAAAACCGTGGTGCTGACGGCCCCATCAACCCGTTAATCCAATTTCTCACCTCCTCATTTATTTTTTCCAACCCGTAAGACACATGACTCTCTAGAAGTCCTCCATGCACAAGAACTGACTCCCCAACCACCAAAACTGTTACATTACTTGATAAAAATCGACATGCAATTGGCCCATCGGGTTGTAATGCAGCAATTCGAGCTCTGATTCCATGATTTAACTCTTCTGGCATTCCAACTGGCATTCCAACTAAAGAAGAGGGAATGCCAAGAAATGGGTCCCTAGGCTTTTCCAAACCATCACACAAGCTCTTCATTTTGTTCCCTACAGAATACCAATAAGCCCAATTGCTAAATTCCTCCAAGCCTTCTCGAGTCACGTACCTAAAATCACCTCCTACATTCATTATCTCATGATTACCATTCATTGTTATCAGCTGACCACCACTTTTTACAGCTTGTCGTCTCAGCTTCTCCAAGAAATAAAGAATCTTGAGCTCCTCCCCACCACGATCAAGCACATCCCCAACCTGAACCACAGTGGCAGACCCTCCAGACCAACAGTCGTTTCTGTCAATAAGCCCAGCCAGACGCAGGGCTTGCTTGGATTTTTCAAGATCACCATGAAGATCACCAATGGCAATGAGACGGTCAGGAGGTGGGTAGTAGGTCTTGGGAAGATTACTGGAGTTGGACATAGTAGTTGGGGAATTTTGCTGGGGTAAGAAAAGGCCACTAACAGAGAAATCAACAAAAGTGTCCACAAATGAGGAGAGAAGATTTGGAAGGATATCACAAGTTGTTTTCTCTTGCTGTCTGTCTTCCATTTGGTTTCTGGTTTTGTTTGAGTCTAGGGGAATTTTCAGAACAATAACCGTACCAGGTCACCAAACACTTGGGTAATCAAAACACACAGGCAAGAGGACTAAAAATACCTTTAAAAAATGGAGATTTTGCTAACCCCTCCGAACCCCAGAGCAAGATGTCCTTGAGATTTCTGAACCCAGAAGAAAACACACAAATAAATACTACAAGATACAAAAGCAAACTTGCATTATAGGTAAAAAAAAAAAAAAAAAACAGGCTTCTTTCCCCAAGAGTTACATACCTGCAACAAGAAGTCAATCCCAAGCAAAGTATCTTAAATACTTTTAGAAGGCAGCTTAACTGTGTAAACTAATCTATCTGTATTGAATTCGTTATCTTTCCAGTACTCCCAATATTTTCACCAACATACCGAAAACCTGAGAAATTTTCATTAAATTTCTGACTTTCAAGGTTTCACCTAGTACTTCTTACATGATCATAAATCTAAAAAAACGAAGATAGCCGGAGCTGAAGAATTCAAATACCAGTCTAACTTAGCAAGAATCAATTGAATTCGAAGCAGGATGATAAGCTATCATATATAAAAATAAATAAAAAAATATATATATATATTTGTAAAATTGTACATCGGGAAAGCGGAAACCTAACCGTTGAGAGAGCTGGTGATGTAGAGACCAAGTTGTTGCGGTGCTTAGAAGAATACATGCCCAATCATAGCGAAACAAAGGATGCAGGTTTCTGAATCGGTTGACGCGAACGACTATGGTGGCTGTGCCGCCTCGTCCTTTACAGAAGAGCAGAAGGGGCTGACGTCAAGCCCCGTCCTTGGCCTTGTCAAAACATTATCTCAAGCCCCTCTTAAACTACTTTTGAGACAAATAAGCCCCGTAACTCCTCGAGATGAGATGAGTTAAAAAAAAAAAAAAAAAAAAAAAAAAAAAAAAAAAAAAACACACACACACACACAGACCAAACAAACAAACAAACTCAAATTGAAAGACTGTCTTAGTCATAATAATGGGCAATGGTGTTTCATATTAACATAGCACCTAGGATTTGGTTTGACCATTCATATTCAACTATTTGTGATTTGGAAAACTTTACAACGAGTATAAGATAGTGGAGCTACAAACTTTGCCATGTTTATAAGGAGGCCAACACATGTATTGATTTCATGGCATCTCAGATTCTCAATTTTATCATTTAGAATGAAAATTTTATTTTGTTTGATAAATTTCAGAATGAGGTTTGTCAATGCCTTAAAAATGTTATGTTAGAAATATGTAAACCTAGAACATTACGTATTATCATAGCTAGTTATATCAAAAAAGAAAAATTCAACCAAACCTATTTGTGTGCATCTTTGTGTGTGTGTGTGTGTGTGTTTTTTTTTTTGTTGACACTATACTTAGAATGACACATTCTTTTTTCAATAATACTAACTAGAGCAATTAATAAGCATATAAGTATAATTATTAAGCTACTTTGATGTGAAAAAATAAAAGTAAATGTCATACAAGCATAGATGAGAAATGATGGACTTTTGCCTGATGCTCAATCAAGGGTGGAGCATTGTTAACTTTGTGTTTTATTAAAGGAGATAAGGCACCACATGAACCTGATTCTTCTCATATCACTGTGAAGGATGCTTGACTACCATCCAGGGAGTGGAATTGGGACTTGATTGCTTATTCACTTCCTACTGAAATTGTCAATAAACTCAAGGCCATCCCTCTTCAATACTCTAATCTAGGAGTTGATACATTTACTTGGGTTTTAATGGTCTATTTAAGTCTAAGTTTGTGTATTATTTGGCAAAAAATCTACCTCTTCATAGTGATTGCTTTTGGTCATGGGTGTGGAGGGTGGACACTATTCCAAGAATTTAGTTTTTTCTATGGCTATTGAAGCATAACAGACTTCTTACCTATGAAACCCTTTTTAATTAGGGCATTGTGGACTCTGATATTTTCCCCAGATGTCATCAGGCTCCTGAAACCATTAACCATGTCTTTAGAGAGTGTTTTTTTGCCAAACTGTTATGGTCTCTCCTCACTCCTCATCCTATTAACACTCTTTACCTAAATTTGGATTTTGATGGTTGGCTTTATGCCCACTCTACTCACGCTAGTTTTTCTGATGGTAGGAAATGGAGTACTTCTTTCTCCTACATTATTTGGTCCCTTTGGTATTGTCAAAATCAACTAGTTCATGAAAGGAAGAAAATCTCTATTGTCGTGGCTAGAGACTTTATTTTGACTAAAATCAATGCGTATAATCAGCTTCACCTTGCTTCTTCAAACACTAAATCTTTTTCCACTTTTTTGTCGGTTGGAACTCGCCCCCACTTGGTTTTATTAAGTTGAATACAAATGGTTTAGCTAACTTAAATTTGGGTGATGCGGGGGCTAGAGGAGTTTTCAGGGATGAGCTTGGGAACTGGCTGTTGGGGTTCTACCGGAATGTTGGATGCACGTCCAACCTTTCGGTTGAATTATGGGCTTTAAAAGATGGTCTCAAACTTGCTATTGATAGGGGGTTTTCCCATTTACTTGTTGAAACAGATTCTAAAGTCGCATAAACACTTCTTGACTCTGTTGATTTTGTTTATCACTCATTTGGTGTTTTAATTGACGATTGTAGGGCTATGATGACACAAATCCCCAACCTTCAACTTAACCATATTTTCAGAGAAGCTAATGCGGTTGCTGATGGATTGGCTAAGCAGGGTGCAAAGTTGGATTCTCATTTTGTTGTGCTTGAACAATGCCCTTATGATCTTTGCAATGTTTTGTATTCGGATATTATTGGGAACAAGATTCCCAAGACTACTGTAGTACTTTAAATTTCTATGCTATCTCTCTTATTACCAAAAAAAAAAAAAAAAGGAGATAGGGGCTTATTTGCTCGAAAAGTAGGTAAGAAGCTTATATGAAAAAATAGGATTATTTCAGGGGCTTAAAATAAGATTTTACTTTACCTTTCACGTTTGCGAGTGGAAATAGCTACAGATTAGATACGACCCGCGTCTTGTCCTTTTACCTAATAAAAAAAAGTGGATAACGGGTCATGTCTTGGGCCAAGGCAATCCAATTCAAAGTAACTGTCAAATTTTGGATTTGGGTTAGAGCGTCGCCAAATTTTGGAGAGTCATCAGCCCGTTAACGGCCCGTTTAGGGAAGTAACTAGTGAAGCAAGTTCAGACAGAATTGAGAAAGTCCGAGTCATGTTTGGTCGTGCCGTGCCATGTCGTGTCGTGTCGTGTCGGTTACCGATTACCGAGTCAAAACCCATTGCACCCAATATTCCAATTGCTCTCATTTATGCAAACCCAAAGCTGCAATGGAGGATGGAGAGCATCTCAAGAAAGTTGAGAAAATGCAATTAAAGGTCTGCTGATCTCATCGATAACCATTTATGCAAACCACTTGTATTTTTTGAACAAGTACAATTAGGGGTTAGGGGGATAAGAGACTTTAGCATGGAAATATTATGTTCCGAATTTTAATCATTATCAAGATATTAAAAAAATTTAACAACTTACTTATGAAAATTGGTGCACAAACCACTGATATTTAATTCTAACTGTCCGAATCATATTCATATATAGTATGTACTGCTAACATATTATTTTTAGATTATTATATAATCATTTGAATTTAGACAGCTTGTATTTAGTAAATTTTTTAAATAATTAATTAATGTAATGTTGTCTTGTTTTCATACGCATATTGCATGGTACATGATACATGTAGCATAGCCATTGTAAATTAACCATGTAGGGTAGGGAGTAAATACAGAATCAATTGTAAGAAATATTCTTGGGTTACCAACCCAACAAAATCGAGAATCAATACTTTCCCTTTTCCATTTCATTTCTCTTCTTTCAAATCAAACTATGATGTGAAAACCAAAAATTTCTATACATGAAGAGAAGAGAAAAGAAAAGAATAAAAAAAAGAGTAGGTTTTACACAAAATCCCTAAGAAATCCCTAATTAATAAGAATGAATATTTTCCTTTTCCATGAGCATAGCAAGTTAGTGATCATCAGCATTAGCCCCCAAATATTAATAAAACTGATATCATGATGTATCAGTATCCAACTCATCATTGTATCTGCATCTTGTTCTATCAGTAGATGAATCAATTTCTTCAATGCTCTTTCTTTTGTTGCTATTGAATTGTTGATGATCTGTTTCTTCTTTATATCTTCCTTTCATCAAATGAGGCTTCAGCTTCTTTACATCCGATAATTGAACTGGTTTCAGAAAGAAATCTTCAGCTCCATCTTCCAAACATCTGAT
>BPVZ01000012.1:2679428-2691799 GCA_020521535.1 Rubroshorea leprosula
TGGGTTATGTATCTCTTAATTTCAAGTAAAAAGAGCCAACAAAGTGACCAAGGTCTTTACTTAAGTGATAAAAGTTGAGCCCCACAATTTTGTGCGTCGTCTGTTTGAGACCGACGGAAGGACTAACAATGGAGATTTTGGAAAGGTTGAGAGTGACTGCGGGCACCAAATGACGGTTATGGAAAGGTTGAGAGTGACTGCGGACACCAAATGAGGGTTATGCATGAAATTGTCTCATGTCATAAAGATTGGGGTTAAAAAGAGAATTTTACCCCTATATTTTGTATGACCTGAGGTCCCAGTTGGTTTGGGAATCTTTTAATTTTTTTTTTTAATTTTACTCCTTACAAAGTTATTTGCTTTTTTTTTTTTTATGCGTCAAGACCACAACAAAAAATGATAAAAGTGATATTTTTATTTTTTATTTTTTTATATAATTCTTAATTTATAAACTTTTATTTCTATATTTTTTAAATTAAAGAAAGTTTTTTTCCAAATTTTTTTCTGTAAGTGACATATTTGACCATTTTTTTTATCAATTTTCTCTATAATAATTTCATATTAAATACATAAAATTTAATAATTCAAAAAAATTAAATAAAATTTTATTATAAAATTTATCCATTTTTTATATAATTTTTTAATTATTTTTAGATAAAATTTGTTAGACAGTGTTATAAAAATAATCTTTTTATATAATTTTTATTTATTATTAAATAAATAAATATATTTAATTAATATTACAAGTTTTATATAAATTTAAAAATTAATAATTTAAATAAAATATTAAATTATATAAAAAATAATTCAAAAATTATTCTAAAATCATTTCTCAAATTTTTTATAACATAGGTACTTCTAACCAATCAAGCAGCATGGAAAAAGGTTATGAAGGTAGGGAGAGTCGGTAATACAGTAAATCTACAGATGTGGCAAATAAAGTAACTTTGTTTTGGATGAGTGGTACTTGTAAGTTAGGTGAGCAATTTAACACGTGAGGTGGCCGTGGCCAACCGCGATTCACATTCCAGAGAAGGTAGGTGTCATCTTGGTTGTTGCTGTATTTTTTTACGTCCCATTTCACATTTCTTATTGCTAGTACAATTTATTCAAGAATCAAAGAAAGAAAGCAGAGAGAGAAAACAGAGGAAACAGAGATGGGTGTGATAAAGTCCGCCATAGGAGATGCAGTGTTGACCTCCATGTGGGTCTTCACCTTGCCGCTGCTGAGGGTTTTTACCGGCACCATAGCCGCGTACCTCGGTGTCGAATCTATACCCCTCGCTGGACTCTTGATCACCATCAATCTGATCACCCTGATGGTGCTCTGTTTCAGCTTTGTAGGCACTCTGTTTGGAGGTGCCAGCTTCAATCCCTCTTCCACCGTCTCCTTCTACGCTGCGGGCCTCAGACCAGATTCTACCCTCCTGTCAATGGCAGTGAGATTCCCTGCTCAGGCAGTGGGCGGCGTGGCTGGTGCCAAGGCAATTTTGCAGGTGATGCCAGATAAATATAAGTATGTCCTTGGAGGGCCTTCTCTGAAAGTGGACTTGCACACTGGAGCCATAGCGGAAGGGGTTTTGACCTTTGTGCTTAGCCTAGCCCTGCTGGTGATCATGCTTAAGGGTCCCAAAAACCCTCTGGTGAAGGTATGGTTGGTGGGTGCGGTGACAGTGGGACTTGTTATTAATGGTGGAAAGTATACAGGGCCTTCCATGAACCCTGCAAATGCATTTGGATGGGCGTATGTGAACAACTGGCATACTTCTTGGGAGCTCTACTATGTTTATTGGATTGGGCCTCTAATTGCATCAGTTTTTGCGGGTTGGGTTTTTAGATTGCTCTTCCCCAAACCACTCATCAAACACAAGAAGGCATAAAATAGAAGAGGTAAAAAGGTCTTGCCCAATGCCAATAATAAATTAAACTCATTCCAATGTTGTTCGCGTATTACTAGCTTACCTTACTTAGTGTTGTCATGGATTTGTTTGTTCCCTGTAATGAATGATTATTCAAGATTATATTATGTGGACTTATTTTTTATCTCTCTATCTATCTCCTCGAAAGATTTTTGTAACCCTTTGTATGGAGATCTTAACTATACCTAAATTCTAACCAATTCTAATTGAAATATAAAGTCAAATCTCTGGAGAATTTTTTATGAGATTCATTTTGACCATGTAATCCTGATTTGCTTCTAAATTTCACTTACGGGTATAACAACTTGGATCTAAAACCGGAACAACAAAGTGATAGGTGTAGTGTAGGCATACCATTGATGTATTTACTTTATACATACGAAGAAGTACATGGGTCGGCTATTGAGGCGAAGAGGGGGATTAAGAGTGGAAGGTGATAATCTTTATTCACTGATTTTACATGTATATATACACAGGTTCTGTAGTTGCCCTAATTTACTCTTATAGAAGGAACTAATAAAAATGGAAATATACATAATGTGCAGAATCCTTATTATTACTATGATTAGCAAGATAATCGTGAGAATCATTCAACCTTGATATCCCTTGTGTGTGATTGAGCCATGATTGATGGTGCAGTATCTGGAGTTTCCTTAATAGGTTTGCCCTTAATTATTACTAAGAACCAATTTGTGAGCTCTCCAATCTTCAATGTTTTACTACCACTCATACATGAATGCTCCCCATCCCCAAACAAGTGGATGGTTGGGTTACCCTCTTCGATTAGTCAAATCATTTAAGTCACTGTAAAAACTTCAACATCCTCCATTGGTGGTGGGAGACGGGAAAGATCGATAGATCCCTCCGTTAATTAACTTTCGCATTGGTGTTTTAATTTTAAGTAGAAAGGAGCCATTGCAACTTAGAATGACCAATAATCAGTGGTTGAATTTCCAAGAATGAACAATTCCAAGGGGCCATCTGCAACTTTTAGTTTAGTTACTGCTATAAAACACAATAGTACTACTAGTAAAGTGAAGAAAAGCCAGTCCCCATTAGAGAAAATGTTGCGCCAGGGATTTACAAGAGAGAATCCCATCTCTCTGTCTCCAGTTAAAGAAGAAGATCCTATTATTTTGAAAGTGCAGAGACCAAAAGAAGTTGATGTCTACTATAGGGTTGGCAGAGAGACACCGTTTCAACTTCTGATGCTTCATTACGGTGAGTTTATGGGCTTTGTTTTCGACGAATTGAAATTTCTTTATGATGGTAAGAATGTGAAACCAGAGAACACAGCCCAAGAATTTAAAATGGAGGATGAAGATATCATTGATGCAATGTCTGACATGCTGGGTGGAGGTTGTCCTTGCTTCTTTTGCCTGAGAATTTCTTGCCCTGTTTTTCTTTATTCTCGAATATCATAGGCTCCTATCTTTCGAAAGAAACAAATGTTGGCCCCAAAAGTCCACTTTTCATTGTTGCTCTGGGAATTTTATGAAAAGAAACTCCTTTTTATCTACTCCTAGTGTAGATTCATCTTTTCTAAGTTAATTGCATGTAATGTGTAGATTCATCTTTTCTATGTCAAATTGCAGTCAACAATATTGAAATTATTAAAACATTATTATTAAAATAACATAATAAAAAATTTATTAAAAATATTTTAATAAATTTATAGATTAAATTATATTTTTATAGTACAATCTAACTTTAAAAACACTTTTTTATTTTTCTTTTAAGGGATAATTTTAAAAAGAATAGAGGGAGCTCCTATATATCGGCTAGGGCTTCAAGGCTACATGACAGCAAATTAGGAATATTAGATTAAGACTTTTAAATCAAAGGAGGATATCTAAATGCACCATGTCAAGGAGTCCCAAAAAATTAAAAAAAAAAAAACTACAAAAATTAAACTTCAAATACAGAAGGATATATGATTTTAGAATTTGGTAACCTACTCCTGTAGTTACTAAACTTAAACATAACTTTTATTTTAATCAATCATCTTTTAAATTTGTAAATTTAGTCACCTAAACTTTGTTTTTAAAGTGAAACCGTCAGTCATTTACTGTTAACTCCTTTATTCTGTTAAGTTCTTCTATAGCGTGACACTATGTAGACTCCACATGATCTAAGAGAATTACTTTTCAACCAATAAACTTTAAATGCTTTATAATTAAGTCCAAAATCAAGTCCATCAACAGCTAAATTTAGTGAAATGGCCCTAATTTAGTGACTTTTTATCCTTTATATTCAGAAGGAATATTTAAAGATTTAGCTTAGATTATGAGTGTGCATTCTTTAGGTCCAAATGGAAATGATCATTCATGAATGGGAAACTTGACAATATATGGAATTGCAAAGTTTAGCTGCACAATATAATCCCCAACCCGATTGTGTGTTATGACAAGAATCATGCGGGGATCGACCAGTTAAGTAACCTGCCCTTGTACCTAAACTTACTGGTAAATGCATTTATACAAACAAATGGATTTGTCTTGTCCTCATGAAGTACTATAGTTGCCACCATGTTTTACTACTAGTACTAGTTTTCATAATCTTGTCTTCAATGCTCTCCAAACTAGTGGTTTTTGGTATGAACTCTCTTTTACTGTCAATCAATATTTAAGTCATTTGTGAAACTTCCAACATATCATCCGTTGGGGTGGGAGAAAGATCTCTCGATCAATCAACTTTGGCATCGGTATTTTAATTTTAATAAAGAAGATGCCATTGCAACTTGGAATGACCAATAATCAGCAGTTGAATTTCCAAGAACGAACAATTCCAAGGTGGAGGTGCATGCATCTTCAACTTTTAGTTTAGGTATAAAAAAATGGATTCGCATGACAATGTAAAGAAATTAAAAGCCAGTAACCCATCAGAGAAAATGATGCGCGAGGGATTTACAAGAGAGAATCCCATCTCTCTATCTCCAGTTAAAGAAGAGGATCCTATTGTTTCAAAAGTGCAGTGACCAAAACAAGTTGAGGTCTACTATACGGTTGGCAGAAAGGCACCGCTCCAACTTCTGATGCTTCATTACTGTGAGTTTATGGGATTTGTTTTCGATGAATTGAAATTTCTTTATGATGGTAAGCAGCTGAAGCCAGAGAACACGGCCCAAGATTTTAAAATGGAAGATGGAGATACAATTGTTGTAGTGTCTGACATGTTGGGTGGAGGTGGAGGTGGAGGTTGTCTCGCCAATTCTTTTGCCTGAGAATTCCTTTCCTTGCCTTGCCTTGCCTAATTTTTCTTAATTAATTCTCAAATATCATGAGTCATATCTTCCCAAAAATAAAAAATAAAAAATGATGAGCTCATGAGTTGTCAGTGTCGCTCCTTGAGGAATTTTATAAAGAGAAATTCAGTTTTATCTACTACTCTTACTAATAGTGTCTGTCTTTTTCTTTTGACAGATGATTTAGAAAGATGGATACGATTATATGAATTTCAACATCACTAATGTAGAAACAGAAGAAGAAATTAATAGTGTGTGCTCTTTTTTTAAGGCATTTAAATCAGAGGCAGACATCCAAATGCTCTATGCCAACGAATCCTACTGAAGATACATGAAACATTAATTTATTCCTCTGGTATTGCCTACTTTCTGATATATGACTGGTTTTGTTTGTTCCTACCTACGTTTAAAAGGTACGATCGAGACCTTCAAATGACAACTTTAAAACGGGCAGGAGGAGGCGGAGTAATGGGTTTGAGAAAGATTTCCCAAAACAAAATTGTAGACAACTTGCAGAAGGGATGAATTTATACAATAAACATGTTCTTGCATAATATACTAAGTTGATATTTGCTCATCCAAGTAGCTATTTAGACTCAGCCCTTTCCCTTCCTCTTTCATATCATCACCTCCAACTCTCTTATACACAAAACACCTTGCCATCAATACATAAACACACAAATTAACAGCACTCAACCCTGCCAAAACCCAGTAGAAGTAATCCAAGTGCGCCCGGTTAAGATTATTTCCGAGCCATGGTTTCCCATGCCTTGCACTAATCATCTGCACAACAGTTATAATAGCAGTATTCACAAAGCTCCCAATTCCCACAACGCTTATATATGCTGCGGCCCCTATGCTTCGCATTACCTCCGGTACTTGATCATAGAATAGTTCCTGTAGTCCAACTATGGTGAAAACATCAGCTATTCCACATATCATGTATTGTGGAAGCAACCACCACACGCTCATTGGAACTGTTGCCTTTGGCGTGTCAATTAGGCCGTGTTCTTTAGCAGTGCTGACCCTTTTGGCCTCCACAAGAGCGGCAATGACCATCATGAGTATAGAAAGAAATAATCCAACCCCAATTCTCTGCAGTATGGTTATGCCTCCGGTGACTTTCCTGGCCATTGGAATAAATATCCGATCGTAGATGGGGACAGTGATGAGGATTGTGAAACCTATGAGGCTTTGCAAGGCTGCTGGAGGAACCTGGAAGTGGGGTCCAATTGATCTGATCATGGTGCTTCCTTGTTTGATGAAGAAGGTATGGACTTGGACGATGACAGCACAATACATTAGGCATCCTAGCCATACAGGAATGAGGCGGAGGACAAGCTTCACTTCCTCCACCTGGTTCAAAGGACAAAGCCGCCATGGATTCCTGGTTTTGGTCGAGACATCATTGTCGTCAATGATCATTGCCTTGTCTAAACATCTGCAGCAAATGTAAGAAGCATTAATTAGTTGGTTTTACTAGCATAAAAATTAACTGTTTTTCTACATATATATGATACTACAAAATTTAACAGGGTACTTACGACGTACCTGAGTTGGTTGGTTCGAACCAAATTGCGACTACTACATTGGCCTCTGTAATCCTGGTCTTGGTAACATATGCCACGGCCACTTGAAGTCTCAGTGACGCGCCACTTCCTTGCCGCGGCAACAAACACCTGTAACAAACTGGTTAAGGGGCTGCCTGTCGGGCTCTGCTTTCGGTACCTCTTAATACCCATCAAGAACATGACCAGAGCCGCCGCCAAAGCCCCTGCTAGCACTCCAAATCCAACCGTCCAACTGACATGATCCTATATATGTAATATGAATATAAAAAGATTAAGGAACTCAGCTGAGCTAGCTGCTGGACATGATATATATATATATATATATATCCAAACAACGACTACTTAATTAATTAGTAGTTTATAATTAACTCATGCCTGTAAGTAAATGACGACTAAAACTGCAGAGGAGGCGCCGAAGACTATTCCTAAATACCACCAGTTGAAAAACGAGCTCTTGACTGCCTTGTCATCGTCGAACTGATCTGCTGCGAACGTCTGCACGCAAGGCTTGTGGCCGCCTTCGCCCACCGCTAATATATAGAGTGCTGTGTAAAACACCGCTCTCCGATGTTCCATAGGAACAACTGACACAGACAAACTCAACAAAACCATCCCCTGCCCGCCCACCGGCCGCCCAGTTTCCCCAAAAAAAAGAAAAGAAAAATTATTAGTATATGTATGTACGACGTACAAGCAACATGGATGAATCAAGAATAGTACATTAATCTTGACTAATTAATTAAGCTAGCTAAGATTCATCAGAAGTGAACTCACCAAGAAGAAAACAATGGATGATAAAAGGATGGTTTTGAAGCGACCCAAGTAGGAATCGGCGATGAAGGCTCCAACTAAAGGGAAGATGGAAGAGACACCAACCCAGGTGTTGACATTCTTAGCAGCCGTGGCAGTGGGCTCTCCCAGATTATTGGTAAGGTATGTGATGAGATTGGCGGCCAGGCCATAGAAAGCAAATCGCTCCGTCATCTCCACAACTATATATACACACATAATTAATTAATTCAACCAAAAATAATTAATTAGTCCAAATTAAGATTCACTTAATCAACCTCCTCCAGATTAATCCATCTCTAACAGGAAGAGAGACATACGGATATATATAATTTAATTATTTATAAAAAGAAGACTGATGAGTGATGAATATATCATTAAAAATAAATTAAAAGGATTTACATATATATAAATAAGAGAACATATATATGTAGACATAGCTTACAGATTACGAAAATGGCAGCATTCCAGCCCCCTTTGGGTTTGGGGTGTCTTTCAGTACTGATCTCATCTCCAGCCGAAGTCTTCTTCCGATGGTCGGTGTCTATCATGGGCGGAGTAACTGATGAGGAATCCATGGAAGAAAATTGTAAAAGGAAGGGAATATATGGTACTAGGAACAGGAAGCTATCAAATATTGTATTTTTGGTTCTTAACTGCACCAAACTCAGACTTTAATTTATAGGATAGAGATTTGCTTGAATATAAAATTTAATTTTATATATTATATTTATACAATATTTTAATAATTTATCTTTACATTTTCAATAATTCTCATTTATCATAAGTTATATATAATTATAAAAGTATTGATTGAGAATGAGAGTCTGAAATTTCTAGTTGCAGATTTGATTATGCATAGTTGTGATTGAACTCAAAAGTCAGCCGGTGTGTTCCCAAATTAATTGGACTCTAAGTTTTAATTATAGTACAGTGTGTAGTGCTCTTAATTAAGTATTGTATTTTTTTTTAACATTAAAAAATTTGAAGGATAATAGATTTTTTCAAGATATTGATGAGAAGTTAAAATTTTAATTAATTAAATATAAATTTTTAAGATTTAAAAATGAATCATTAAATCTAAAAATTTAGTTTAATTAAGTGCTGTGTTTAATTTTCTTTTCTTTCGTATATATCCATTTGCATGTACAGCGTCTTAGTGACATCCAACTCATTTTCCAATCTAAAGAATATGATAGCAGTAGCTTCCTTTGCCTTTTCCGTTCCTTCACCTAATTTACTACTACTTTTCTTCCCATATCTTATTTTTAAAATAGTTTTATGGAGTCTCCTCGACTCCACCATTGGACGTCGCCTGTAAAATCTCCACTCTTTCTTTTCTAATACTAGTGTCAAAGTCTGTACCTGTCGTCTGTCGGTAAAACCGCCCAATTGACTTTTCCCCTAATTACTTATTTCTTTTGTTTATGCTTAATCCTTCCCAATTTAAGTTGTCGGCCAAAACAAAAAACAAAAAAAATCTTTACAAAGTTCCAACAACTTAAGTCGTTCTTTACATCATCATTGATCATGGTGTGGGTGATCCATTAATTAAACAAATAATCTTAAATAATTATATTTAAAAAGAACTTCCAAAACACATTTGTCTATTAGATGTTATTTGAACTCTCACCAATTCAATCCAATTTTCTTCCATGGGAGAATGCAGGCTTTTAATTTTCGAATGTTGTCATTTTTTCAGTAATGGAAATAGATTTTTATTTTTAGCGGTAGGTATTTTTTAATATAAGAGTATTTAGTAAAACTTCAAAAGCATTTATTTTAAAAATATTATTTTTTTATAAATTAAAAATTTTATTAAAAAATACTTAAAGTTAAATTTTTAATAAAATTTAAGTAAAATTAAAAAAAAACAATCAATTAAAATTTTTCAAAAAATAATTAAAAATTAACTTTAAAAAAATTAATTTTTTCCCATTAAAAATTTTAATATAAAAAACATAAATAATATTTTTTAAAATAAATACCTTTTAAATTTTACCCAACACCTTATATCTGTATATTAGGTACCAAGGGCTGAGCAGCTACATGAGAGGGTCATAGCCCACCAGCGATTCTGCCGCTATTACACCTTTTTAATTAAACAATTAAAGTCAATTTACAATTTTTGTTTTCCCTTTTCAGATCAGAAGAGAAGGATGGACCATGTAAAGCTCCAAAATGAAAAAAAAAATGGGTTCATTTTTAGGTTCAAAGATATATTGATGATGACTTGAAGTCCATTACAATTGAAGGTCATCCAAGTCTGGGCTTCCTAGGCGTTCCAGGCTCCCCCACTTGCCAGGCCACCTCCTACAAGATTGGAATTGGATTACAATTAGCAGAAATGTGAACATGTTTGAGCTTCAAGGCCTAAAAATAAAATGACTCAAGTTCTGCCATGGGCTTTTCAGCTCAAAGGGTAATTCCGTATTTTCAGTATTTAGAGTTTTTTTTTTCAAAGAATCAATAAAAAAAGACATAGGATTTCGCCTAGCTAAACTTTAAACTATAGCAAAACATGCTAACAAGAAGGAATTAATATCTTAATTAAAGTCAGGAATTAAAATTTTTGTCATATCAATTGTCAAGTAATTAAATTTCTAATATATAAAAAAAATAATACACTGATTATTTTTCTTTTTTTTTTTTCTCTGTATCTTCCCACATCCCAACATTTCCCATTAGTTAAAAATAAAAAATAAAAAAAGGGCGAGAGAAACGAAAAGAAAAGAGAGTCAAAATTTAGCAATAGCACCACATAAGGGGAACTTCTAATTTTTCTAATTAAGTAGTTTTACTTCACAGATTTACTATATAAGGAGTTTTTGAATGCCATTATTGATATGGCTAGCAGATTCTGTTAAACAAACCCACACCTTACTGGCATGTTGATAATTTCTCTTACTATTGACATGAACATAAAATCATTAATTGGGTTCTTAAATGAGAACCATAATACTAATACTAATAATAATAATAATAATAAAACATCATGTTTTTTTATTTTTATTTTTATTTTTTTGCAAGAAACTGCCTTGTTATGCCTCCTCTTAGATAGGAACTTTGCTCACCAAATTGGCACAACATTCTTCTCATCAAAATCATAGCTCATTTTAATTCTTAGTGATCCACCCTTGAAAAAATGTTATCGTTAACGTATTTAAATCTATTCTAACTCCAAGCTACTAAATTTGTTACTAGTAAATAAAATACCAAGATGTCATATTCTCAATGATTTGTATAATATGATATGTTACTTTTTTAATAATAAAGTATTAAACTATTATATGATGAGGTTATACCAACTTAATATAATATTTAGCTATGCTTGGTAATTAAAAAAGTCGTCACTTATCAAGGAAAGTTGAAGATTGTGTTTGGTCCATGGGAAAAGTTTTTCCATCTAACCTTTTCCCTCACAAATTTGATAGTTGTTGAGGCTTTCAATAAAAATGTAATGTACATGAAAAAAGATATATAAATTTTCTCAAACAATGTCTTTTCTGAAAATCAAATATTAATTCATTCTTTGAATTATTTTATTTTTATGAAAAAGCATTCTCGCTAATAGCTACACACATGACATTTTTTAATTTTTCTTTAGAGTTTTACCAAAGAGTTTGTTATTTTATCATTTTAAACAGTCCTATTAAACACTCTTTCGTTTCTCAAATCCCCTCATTTCCCATTGTTGTTCAAAAACAGTCCTTTGTTTTTCATAAAAAGACATCCTCTCCTCCACTCTTGTCTTGGGCCTTGGCCTTGGCCTCTCTGCTTTCTCACCCCAAACCAAAAGGCTTGGGATGGTGATACATTTGCAACCAGAGAAACCAATACAGAAAACCAAACTAACTGGTCATCTGGTTGGGAGAATTCTGCCAAACAGAATGAGACCACTATGTTAAAGCAAAATAAATGGTTTTCTTGCTCTAAAACACAAGACAGCCTCTCTGAAGAAGAGGAATCTATGAAGGTCAATCCTTGGGAAATGAGAGCTGCAGGTGATAATTATCAGTGGGGACAGTCCAGAGGCTACAGGGGTAGGGCTTCAAATGGTAAGGACTGGAGACAAAAGAAAAATAACTCTGAAAGGTCATCTGGATTGAACGATGATGCAGGTGTTGCTGCATTATACACTGCAACCAGACAGAGATTGGATATATTTACTTCCGAGGAGCAGGATATTCTGGTGGATGTGGAGTCATTAATGCAGTCCATCAGAAGAATAATGCATAATTCTGGGTAAGTTTTTACGTGCGCTCATTATTCCTAGAACAATATGGAAAGTTAATTTCCTCTAAAATCTAGAAAGCGTGGTTCTGCGACTGAAAGACGTTGAATATTTATGTGTTTATTATTATTATAATATTGTTTTTTCTTTCAGTTCAATGCCTTCATTTGTTTTTCGCCAGTCTAGAAGATTTAGTTGGACTTGGATAGAGTATTCAATGCCGGGTTTTTCTCAGCACAGGGATTTGCACCATTTGGGAAGATATACTCTGCTTGTATTACCTGAAGTTTTAACTCTGTAATTTTTAAACCTCTTTCAACTTTTCCCTACTTGCCTGCATACTCTCTATGATGTCTTGGGTGGTATTGCATATCTTCATCTCATATTTGTTTGATGAAAAAAGAATTCCTGTTTGAAGTTATAATGATGGGGATCCACTGTCTGCTGAAGATCATTCCTTTGTACTTGACAACGTCTTTGCTTATCATCCAGAGAAAGCCAGAAAAATGAGTGCTGGCATTGATTATTTCATGGTATGCCCAACTACTCCTCTACTTTTGCCTAGTTAGTTTCTTCAATTTTTAAGTCATTGTCTATCCTAAGAGACCTCACAG
>BPVZ01000012.1:2820966-2836470 GCA_020521535.1 Rubroshorea leprosula
TTGGCTATGGGAACAACTATGAGGGGATTGCATACTCTTGATTGTTAATATCCTACTCTCGTTGAGCTTGACACGAACAATTGAGAATGTCTAACAATTTTGATTACTCACTATATGTATAACACTATATATGTCATTAAAATAATTACTATACAATCTCTAAATATTGATAATTTTTTATACTTAATTATTTTTGTTCGTTAAAACATAACTTTCATCTACTTTTAATATTATAAATTATAGCTTCAACTTGACTTTAAAAACTTGTAAAAATTCATATATAATAACTTCTTTTATGAATAAATATCTCTATTTCTTACAAAACAGAAATATCAAAAACTTGAACGAAGGTAATATAAAAGTTCGGTCTTTCATTGTAAAAGTATATGTTTTGTCCTATCATATCATTAAAAAAATTGTTGAAAAGATGTTAGGCATAAACCAATGATCTAATTGGACAAGTTATAAAAGCAAAATACATCTTGTTGTTGCTTGGGAAGCACACAGCAGCCACAATAACTTCATAGTTTTCTGAGTAGACGATCAGAATCAATGTGCGCGTGTATGCGTGTGCGTGTATGTGTTACTTTTTTTAAAATAAAAATATCCCACAACCGTTAAAGCAGTTGGAATCTATTTCGAGAAAAGTCATGTGACAGACTAATTAACAGATATAAAAGATTTATTCAAATCATGTTAAATTTTAAATGAAAATATAAATATTTCAATAAAATAAATAATGTGATAACATCTAATGTGATAACATCTAAACTAAATTTTACCTGCATGATTATGAATCAAGAAGAATGAGAAATAATTGATGATACGCACCCAAAAACAGACCAAACCATCAAATGACAGTATTAAAAAATCATAATTAACATCTAAATTCAAACAAGTATAGCGTGCACGGTTGAACCACCATCGAAAGGGGACCGTCTAACGGCGTCATCATAATGGCGCGAACTAAAGGACCTAGAAGAAAAGAATAAAAGCATAAAACAAACAAGGGCGCCATTTCTCTCGAACGTATCGCCAGCCCTAACCGGCCGTTTGACGGTAAACCCTAGTGTTGACTTAACAAGGTCTTACGTTACGTGCCCAAGTATCAAGGCTATCTCGCCACGTAGGCGGCTTTGATTTTGAGTTCAGTCACGTGTTTGGGTCCCTGCCTCGACGCTTCACACGCCGAGTTCATTGGTTATCTTAATTGTACAACTATGCCCTTGAATTCACTCAATTTTTTTAAGAAAGGTTTACACTTTACAACGAAGACAGAGAAAATGCTAAAAAATTAGAGAAAATTTTAATAATAGAAAAGTGTTTTATAATTTAAATTAATTATTAAATAATAATAAAAAATTTCTTAAACAATAAAAATAAAATTTTTTATTTAATGATTAATATTTTATTGTTTAAATTATTAAGTTTCAAACTCTTTTAATTTATAATAACAATTGTTTTTTTTTGTACGACCATCCGGTATCCAGAAACTCATTGGGTCACTGATTAATCCGGATTCGAACCGAACGAAACCTAATGGGCGGCAAAGTTCTCCCTCATGAGTTTTAACGGAGCTGTATTTCCAAGAGTTGAACTCAAGACTTCTGATTAAACTGAAAGAGTCCCAACTAACTCATCCACCCGCTTATGGGTATAATAACAATTGTTAAAATTGAGATATTTGAGTTCACATCCTCTCTAATGACTCTCACGCAACGGCTATATCTCAATTTTGTATTATCTCAATCATAAACAGAATAATTTTAAGAATTCATTATAACCAGAACAATTTTAAAAATCATAAAACTTATGATGTAACAAAAAAAACATGAGATTGATTTGAAAATTTTGTGATGTAACATAAAAAACCTATGATCTAGTACTAAAATCCTTTTATACGATAGCTTCTTATTTTCTAGAAGAACTATTAATGTGATATCTTTCGTTACACAGAATTTTTTTTAAATAATTTACTTAGTAATTTTTTTTAAGTTTATTTTTTAATAAATAATTTTAAACAAGTTCATACATTTTAAATCATCAAAATTTACATAAACAAAAATACAAGGGAGAGTTTAATAGAAAAGAGTTCAACTAAATTTTTTTAAAAGATTAAAGTTAATTACTTAAAATTTAAAAATTTATCTTATAAAAGAATAATATTTTAATAAAAAATATTGTAACCCAATCAGTTTCGATTATGGAGACACAACAGAATTCAAAGATACCAAGTGAGACAATAAAGTGAGAAAGACAATTTGCCGGGAAAGAGAAAGGGAGTTAAGAGTTCAAAGGGGTGAACCCAAATAATATAAATGATTCAGGTCATCAGAATTCGTTTTCTTTCCTATTTTTCTCTCACTTCTAAAAGTGTGACCCGGGTTTCTCTTTCTTGGCCGGGAATCAGATCTCCGGCATTGACTCACTTCTCCGCTAACTCTCAGGTGTTACTGTGTTTCTTCATTTCTTTTACTAATTTTTATCTTTGTTTTATTATA
Organism: Rubroshorea leprosula; assembly: GCA_020521535.1. Taxonomy (NCBI): domain Eukaryota; kingdom Viridiplantae; phylum Streptophyta; class Magnoliopsida; order Malvales; family Dipterocarpaceae; genus Rubroshorea; species Rubroshorea leprosula. The sequence continues at coordinate 2,823,468 of BPVZ01000012.1, forward strand.
TTTTATTTGATTTTTCTGCCTATACCAGTCTAGCAACAGAAGAGAATAAAGTGGCATTTTATAGGGAGATTTCAGGGAGAGTCTGTTGGGATTTTCCTTTCTTCCTATGAAAACCTAATTTCATAAGAAAATGGAAATTGAAGAAATTTTGTATCCTCTGATTCTCTGAATTTCTATTCTCCTTGTGCTATTCTGTCTCACATATTTTTCATGAAATGGCAGGCTTGAAACTACAGCAGAGATCTATCGGTTTAATGAGCTGTAATTGGAGCATTTTTTAGGGAATTGGGAGAAATCTGGGTTTTGTCGACACTGTTTGACCTCAAACTGGGTACTCTAGCTCTGTTTCTTTCCTGCCTTTATTTTCCCCCTTTTTAAAAAATATACTGTTTGGATGCTAATTCTCTATTCATTTCTCAGGCAGGGCAGACTCCATGAAAATGAGGTTAGCAGTTGAGGGTTTCCTTGGTAAAATGCAATTCAGGGCAAGATTGGGTTTTTAATCAAGAATGCACTTTACTAAGAAGTCTGGGAGAAAGTTTTTACCTGGAAGTATCAAGGAGGATTCTGCAAACAAGCAATAGACATGAGCAGGCAAGGGGAAGAAGAGTTCCAATTTCAGCACACATGGGTTCCGGCTACCCCGTTCAGGCCCATTTTCCTCGAACCGCCACAGATCTATGCTGAAAAAGAAGTGAACCAGACAAACCATGCAAATTGGTTAGGAACAGAGAGATGCTCTCCTGGTTTTGCTGGGGAGCCTCAAGCTAATCTACTGTCTGCATGTCTTAGTTCTGCAGATTGTGCAGGGGTTAATAACTTACAGGCAGCGTTGGCTGGGAGAGGCGGCATTTCCAATGGTAGCATGGCATGCAGACAGTTTCCAATTGACCCGACTGCTGAGTTTAGCAATGTTTCTTTCGGAGATCTCTTGGCCCTGGCAAATGCAGCATCTAAAACATGTTCAAGGGCATCACCTCAGAGGAATGACAGCATGACAACCGGTTCTACCATCTCCACACTGGATTCTCAGAGTGACAGTAACCAAGTGGAGCCTGGCTCTGGGGGTCCTTGGCTCACTGAAGAAGATTTCTCAAACATTCAGACTGATCCCAACTGCACTCCAAGAAAACATCAAAGTAAGATCAGTGTTGTAAAATTAGTGTTCTCTCTGCTTTTGGCCCCTCTTCAGAGTTCATTTCCAGTAAAGGCGGCTATTTTTCACTCATAAACAGTCATTGCAACACTTGAATTATCATTGCCCATTCTATAAAAGAATTAAGAAATAGAATAGAGAAAGCTGATATAAGGCCATATCGGCTTGTAAGAGCAAAATTTACATGTATATATCCTGTCAAATTTAAAAGAAAATATTAGCATTAGACATTAGTAATTCAACATGGTGAGCAAATGGTACAGAACTGCATTCCAGAAAGCCTAGTAATTTGCCTTTAGCAACCAAGTCTAGTTTCATGGAAAGGCATGCTAGACCAGCAAACTAATTTTAGCAGTAACTTTCTTATGTAACATTTATGTTAAATATTTATAGGTTTCATGATCTAATTTGATTACTGAAATGAACCTTGATATGTGCACCTACAGATGAAAGCATTCCTCAGCAATCCTATATTCTTAATTTGCTTCCTGGGACAATGGCAAATGCACACTTGCACAAAAGCATCTCTGAGTTTGCACCATTAACACCAGATAAGGCCATAAGGGTGGGAAGGAAAGAGGCCCCAGAAATGGAAAGTTTACAGCCAGATGACAGAACAAGCCCAGAGAGAGGGAAGCATGGGAATAAACCTACTGCCACAATACTTGACTCCAACAGCCTTCAATTTGGTATAGACCTCCAAGATCCTGCTACAGGTTCATCAATGGTTCTGGCTCCAACTGAGGAGAACCAAAATCCTGACAAGGGAGGTAGCCAAGTAATTGAAATAAGTGAAACACCACAGCAAAAACCAAGGAGGAAAAAGCACAGGCCCAAGGTAATTACAGAGGGCAAACCCAGGACTCGAAAGCCACGGACACCAAAGAGCAATGGTTCTCAAGAAAATCCAACAGCTAAGAGGAAGTATGTGCGTAGGAAGGGAGTCAACAAAGACTCAAATACTCCCCCAGCAGAAGCAAGTGGAGAGAGCACAACACGTAAGAGGAAGTATGTACGTAGGAAAGGAGTCAACAAAGACTCAAATACTCCCCCAGCAGAAGCAAGTGGAGAGAGCATGACAGGTAAGAGGAAGTATGTGCGAAGGAAGGTCCCTAATAAAGACTCAACAACTCCCACCACACAAGAAAGTGGAGGGTCTGCTACTGCCCCTGAAACACTTGAATCTAAGAAAAAGTCATGCAGAAGGGCCTTAAATTTTGATGTGGAAGGACAGCAGGAAGTTGAACTTTCTACATGCAAGTCAGCTTACAATAATTCGGGGTCAGGCACACAAAGCCTTTGGACTTCAGGAGGTCCAGCAAAATCAGCACTGCATCTTGGTGAAGGAGTTGAAGTGACAGTAGAAAATGAACAAGCAGTGAGCATTGCTGATGACAGAACCTGTTCTCAGAATCAAATTCCAAAAAATTACACACCCTTGTCTGAAGGACAAGCACCAAGCACACCGCTTCCTGCCAAGAATAAACCTCCACGGGGTAGACGGAAAGCCAATTCTCAAAAGCAGAATAATGTAGAAGGAAAAGATCATGCAACCACCCATGATGGACCCAAGCATAATGCACAAATCATGTTACAAACAGGCATTCGATTGTCACAGAAAATCCCAAGTAGCTGCAATTGTGGCATGTGCTTTATGTTGGAGGAAGGACAAGCAAGGGAGTTGAAGACAAATAATTACAATTGTACTGAACAACCAAACACTGGTAACACAAATGCACATGGCAGTCACTACAACAGTTTATGCAGATATAGGGCAATGTCATGTATGCATTTTCCAAATATTCGCAAGAGAAAAAGAAGAGATAAAGGGCAAAATTCTTCCATCTCAGGTGTATCATCGCTGAGTGAAGTTCCAGCAACACCTGGAGAAGCAGTAAGAGAAGATCATCAGAATATACAAGCGGCTTTTGGCAGCATCATGGCTTTAAATCAGAATGTGAGGCTGAAAAAGAAGAGATCAAAAGCCTCCACTCAGGTTCAGGACTTTGCTTTACTGAGTAGCATTGCAGAGTGCACAGATCACCTGACTTGCAACAGAGAAGCAGCTGGGAACTGTGGCAGGAAAGAAGTTGGAGACAGACCTCATAAAAGTATGGAAGCTCTAGTTGCAGAAATGCAATCCACACTGGCAAGAAAGAAGCGAACTAAGAAGAGAAACTCCCTTGTAAATGCAGCATCCTCCAGCATAAGTGAAGTACAAACACCCCAAAAAATTGTCTTATACAATCACAAACAATTGTTTTCAGGTAATGCAACAAAGTATCAGTGAAATCTGACCCGCTATTGTTTACATATTTAAATCAAAATATGCAATATGACAAACTATTCTTCTTAACTTATACAAGCAATTCAATGCAGGTGCTCCTACAGAAGCACTATGGAAAGAGATGTCTATTAATGCAATTAGTGAGCAGTTCAACCAGCTCAGTATTAACAGAGAAGGTAGCTATAATGCATATCAACAGCAGAACGCAATTGTCCCTTACAATATGAAATATCAGGGGCAGAATGCACTTGTTCTTTATACAAGAGATGGCACTGTTGTACCCTATGCCGTGAAGAAACGACGGCCACGACCTAAGGTTGATCTAGACGAAGAAACCAATAGGGTATGGAAGCTTTTATTGGGAAATATCAATAGTGAAGGTATTGATGGAACTGATGAAGAAAAGGCAAGATGGTGGGAGGAAGAAAGGAAAGTATTCCGTGGACGAGCAGAGTCATTTATAGCACGCATGCATCTTGTACAAGGTATCAATTCCATTTTCCAAATTTACGTTTATATCTGTCTGCATGTCTAAATGGCATGGATTATACTGGTGAATGAAACATCTCAAAATGTGGTATGATCTTCAGAGAAGATTAATCCACTAAAATAATAATAGTCATAATCATAATAATCTCCTTTCTGCTCTGTAAACTTACTGCACATTGAAGAAGTGGAATTTTTTCTCTTGGAGACTAGTGGCTGGCCAAAGAAACTCTAGTAAAAGAATGAATGAAACTTCTGTCAATCAATTCAGTAAATCCACTTTCCTCAAAGAAACTCATTGATTCTACCCTAAATATAACCTAAGCATTCTAGAGAAATATGCTACATTACATGTTAGGAAGCATTTTCTTTATTCATTCAAATGAATTCAGTCATTCTCGTGGTAATACACTTTAATTGGCACAGGGGATAGACGGTTCTCTCAATGGAAGGGATCAGTTGTTGACTCTGTAATTGGAGTCTTTCTTACTCAGAATGTCTCTGACCATCTTTCCAGGTGAAGTAAAGATCTTAAGATAATTTAAACAGAGAAAAGTTAAGCAGGAGGCTTATAATCTGTCTATTGTTTTGCAGTTCAGCATTCATGTCTCTCGCTGCACATTTCCCGCTAAAACCAAAGATCAGTGAGCAACCATGTACCGAAGAGGGCACAAGCTTAATAATTGATAGACCAGAATTCTATGTCTTGGATCCTGAAGAGACTGCTGAATGGAATGAGAAGCCAATTCATCCAGTACATGACCAGAGTTCTGTGACTTTCCATGACTCCAGGCAGTTTGAAGACAAAGAGGCTGTCAACAGCAATGACTTGTCTGGAAGCAGTACTGGTATCACAAGCTCAATAAATGAATCAAAGCATGAGATGCTGAATTATTCTCCTAGGGATTCAGAAACATGCTATGACTCTGCGGCAAATGGATCAGAAATGCAGATAATTGGGGGAGAAAATGAATGTTTTCAATATGATGAAGCAACAAATGATGCCCTCTCGTCTCAGAATTCTGTGGTTCCCTCTCAAAACTCTCAGGATTCTTCGATTGCTCAGACAACTGAAAGAACAGGGTCAAGCTCAGAAAGCAACTCAGAAGCTGGGAATCATATCAAGGAAGCTAAGTTAAACATGTTGAATAACTCTTGTTCTTTTGTAAAACTTTTAGAGATGGCAGGATCAACCAAGCTACATGAAGTTTATGTTCCTGCAAACCACAGTATGTCATTCAACGAGAACTTGTCTCAAGGAAATCAATGTCAGAACAACCAAAGACAAGGCATGGATAATTTAGGGGATCCTACAACCTTCATGGGAGAATCCATTATTCCATCAGCGAATTCTCATCCACATCTTAGTCTCAACTCCGAAGTAGTGGCAGTTGAGCACTCTGAGATGTTCAAGGAAGAAGCAAGATCTTCTGAAATGTCAAAGACCACAGATGAGAACAGCATGAAGGAACGAAGTCTGTTAGCCAACAATTCTGCATATCAAATGACAGATAAAAGTGATGCAGTTACGAACATTCAATGGGTACTAAAATCCTCTGGTGAATATAATCATTCAAGCAACAACAGTCGAAGAGATAAGAATACAGTTACTCAGTGTCAAGTTGAGCAGCATGGAGAATGTGGAAATTCAGTTGAATCATCAGCTCAAGTACCAAAAAGAGAAATGCTGAGGCATGTGAATCAGCAAAACCACTCAGGAGAGATCATAGATGTTACAGAAAGTACCACCATATTTGTCAACCAGAGAAATACCAAGCAGAAAACAGAAGAATCAAACATGTTTGAGCATGGCCATTCATTTAATAAGGAGCACAATGAGATGGAAACTGCTACTTCAAAATCAAAAGGTAGAAAAACTGTAAAGGATAAGAAAGAGAATTATGACTGGGATAGCTTAAGAAAACAGGCGGAAGCCAATGGGAAAAAAAGAGAGAGAACAGAGAAGACAATGGACTCACTGGACTATGAAGCAGTGAGATGTGCAGATGTTCAAGAGATTGCCGACACCATTAAGGAACGAGGGATGAATAACATGCTTGCAGAGCGAATAAAGGTACAAGCCTAGCATACTGTAACAATTCAACTAGAATTACTAGGGCTTTCCTATTGGCTGATTTTGTTTGAGAGTTTCATGCAGGATTTCCTTAACCGCCTAGTTAGAGAACATGGAAGCATTGATCTGGAGTGGCTAAGGGATGTTCCACCTGACAAAGCAAAGTAAGCCAAAGAATTCCTAAAATATAGACTTACATTCTTAAGAACACTTTTGGAATGCATTCACGTACATATTGACAAGATGCACAGAGTGTCATTTTTCTAATTCTCCATATAAATTACAAACCTGAGAACTTAATTTTAATCAATCTTGCAGAGAGTATCTGCTAAGTATAAGAGGACTGGGGCTAAAAAGTGTGGAGTGTGTGCGGCTTTTGACACTTCACCATCTTGCTTTTCCAGTAAGTTGATATTATTTGCAGAATATTTGTAAAAACGCAAAACAAAACTCAGTTTCCATACTTGCATGGTAGGTTGACACAAATGTTGGACGGATAGCTGTTCGATTGGGATGGGTCCCCCTTCAGCCACTACCAGAATCACTTCAGTTGCATCTCCTAGAACTGTTAGTATTATGCAGCAATCAATCCTACATCCTCAAACTATTTGTTTATTGCAGGAGAAGTGCTAATTTTGTTTTACCTATATAGGTACCCAATCCTGGAATCCATTCAAAAGTATCTTTGGCCCCGATTGTGCAAGCTCGACCAAAGAACATTGTAATAACTCAATTTACTTCAATACCCTGACAAAGAAATGCATTTGTTTCACATGCAATCAGCAACAAACACATTTATTCCTAGATCTAGGTGATTGCTAATTTATTGCAATATCTACTTAACAGGTATGAGTTGCATTACCAGATGATCACTTTTGGAAAGGTGTGCTGTATATATATTAAAAGTTAAAAAGCTTCTCTTTTTGACTGGTGAGCTTGATAAAGATAATAACCATTCTTTGATCTTTATGCAGGTGTTCTGTACAAAGAGCAAACCAAATTGTAATGCATGTCCAATGAGAGGAGAATGTAGACATTTTGCAAGTGCTTTTGCAAGGTTTGCTCATCTTATATTCTAATTCTCAACCCTACATTCACTTCCCTTTATACTTAGACAAATCTTTTATGCTTTGGCCACTGCATGGAGACCTAGAAATTTGACTATATTTCAAGCGGAAAATCTAGAGCCCAGATGAACAAAAAAGGCATTTCAATTGGCTAGCCAATCACCAATCCACAAGCATTTTTTTTGTTGATACGTATAAGGGAACACCAAATACCCATGTTCTAACCCACATAGAACAATCATTTGTTTGTACTGTAAAGAGTTTTTTGCATTCACTTATTCCTAAGTCATCTTCAAGCAGTGCAAGGCTTGCCCTTCCAGGGCCAGAAGAGAAAAGCATTGTCACTGCAAATGAAAATACAGCACATGGTCAAAATCCTGCTGTGACCGTTGATCAACTGCCTCTGCCCTTACCCCAGCCAACAGAACAACCAGAAGGAAACCAACAGCCTGAGACAAACATCCATTCAGAAGCAAAATATGGACTCAAGAAATGTGAGCCTATAATTGAGGAACCAGCATCACCAGAACCAGTGTGCACACAAGTATCAGAAAATGACATTGAGGATATTGAGGATTCATTCTGTGACGATCCTGACGAAATTCCAACAATCAAGCTTAACATGGAGGAGTTCACTCAGACTTTACAAAACTATATGCAAAACAATATGGAACTTCAAGAAGGTGATATGTCAAAGGCTTTAGTTGCTTTAACAGCAGAAGCTGCATCTATCCCCATGCCCAAGCTTAAGAATGTCAGTCGGCTACGGACAGAGCATCAAGTGTAAGTAGTCACTTCATAATCTCAGAACCCTCAATGATTAGAAACTAGTCCCAACCATTTCATGAAAGAGTATGTTATTACTGGTTGTAGATAGACAAACACTCAAAGATTTAGATATATAGAATTTTACTCTCCTACCCTAGGATTAAAATTTTAACCGCCTAGAACCATGAAGTGTGAAATAATGACGTAGAACCTTATAGAACTTTTAGAATTCCGTTAGTTTAATATTCCCAAGAAGAATAACGTATAAAGATGGTAAACAAAATTAGAAGAAACCTGCCAGTGGATACATTAGATGTGATGTAGAGATGGTTTCCTTTGAAATAAGCAAGATATGCAACACCATGAAGTATCTCATATCCTTTTAACATGGACTGACTGTCTCTTCTCTCATACCCCTTGCAGCTATGAACTTCCAGATTCACACCCTCTTCTGGAAGGGGTTAGTTGTTCTTTCTTTGCAGAACATTCATCATTATTTGTTTCAATTCTCTTTCTTTTAATTGCTTCTAGTTATATCACAGTTGGATAAACGAGAACCCGATGATCCATGCAAGTACCTTCTTTCAATATGGACACCAGGTAAGCAGATAACATAACCAACTTTTCTAAATAATAAGATAAACTTCTATAGTTTTGAGTCATATAAGTTTATTGCTCCTCTGGATTGCCCCTTTGCTGATTGATTCAATGGAACCACACCAGGTGAAACAGCAAATTCTATTCAACCACCTGAAAGAAAGTGCAGCTCCCAAGAGCATGGCAACTTATGTGACGATAAGACATGTTTCTCATGCAACAGTATACGTGAAGCAAATTCACACATTGTTCGAGGAACACTTCTGGTAAGAAAATGAATTTGACAAGTATTATGACATGAATATTCTAAACTGAGCCAGACAGTACTTGTGCATGTTAAATGCTAAGTTGCTAACCAATGCTTGCAACACATGATAAACAGATACCATGTCGAACAGCAATGAGAGGGAGTTTTCCTTTAAATGGAACATACTTCCAGGTTAACGAGGTAACTTCAACTCCAGCATTAGTTCCTATGATTTTCCTGCAATTTAAAACATTCTTTACACTTTTGAGTCCCAGTAAATCTGGTCACATACTCACATGCAATTCCCCTTCAGGTATTTGCTGACCATGAATCCAGTCTGAGGCCAATTGACGTCCCTAGAGAATGGTTATGGAATCTCCCAAGGAGAACTGTGTACTTCGGGACCTCCATACCCTCAATATTTAAAGGTAAACCTTGCAGCAGTAGCTTTTTCTGCTAAATGGAATGAGGTCAATTACTAATGGTTTTTGTGCTTTGATCTGTTAGGTTTAACAACAGAAGGGATTCAACACTGTTTCTGGAGAGGTACGTGGGAATTACAGATTCTTGCAATTTTATCTAATCCTATCTGTTATCCACTTTTATTGTAATTATAACCCTCTGGTACAACTTGTTAACGAACCCAAAACCTTGTGATCTAGAGATATATAAGCCCACACCTACACATCAAATGCTTCAATCTCATAATACTAAGAGCAGAAAGACTCTTAGAAACCATCTTCCCAACATCTATAGGCTGTTTTTGTAAATTACACCAAAGAATGAAAATTATATCACACATAAAACCAGCATATTTTTCCTCTTAAGTGTCCAATTGTCAGAACCTCAATCCCTCTCCCAGTTCCAATTATCTTGTCATTTTAAGTTTCTTCATAAGCATCAGAGTCACCATCCCTAGAAATTTATAGCAGCATCTTAATGTTAGGACTCACACACGCATCTAGGAAGATCCTTTCAATAGCATGTACATGCAGGAAGCAAACATTTAAACACTAAATATAGAAAAGCACACTCATTGCTTAAAAAATTTAAGTGCATTATGATTCCAATGTCTTCGTATAAATATTTGAAAGTTCTCTGTTGGCTTAGGGTTTTTTCTTTTTCTTTTTCTTTCCTGAAAACAAATTGCAGGTTTTGTTTGTGTGCGGGGATTTGACCAGAAAACAAGAGCACCACGTCCTCTGATTGCCAGATTGCATTTTCCAGCAAGCAAGTTGAACAAGGCAAAGGGTAAGGCTGCTGCGAATGATGAATAGACTTAGATGATGCTGTGGTCCGAAGGACAGAGACTGATCAAGAACGACCAAATAATCATGAATGAAGAGGCAGCAGCACTGCATTCTTGAAGTGCAACTTCATTCATGAGGGACAGCGAGGAAAATTTCAAGTTGTATAACCCAATCATGAAGAGGGATGTAACTAGTACATGGAATGTACGTGGTTCATTAACCAAGGTTTCCTTAATCCAATGCTCAAATTCGAGCAATTTTTCAATTTTCATAGTGTGTTGGATAACGAACATCGTTTTTACTATTGCAGATTCTCTCAAGCACACAAATATAGGTACATTACAAACACATAAGCTATTTTATGCATATTAAATCTTCTATAAACATCTAAAAAACTAAAAATATAAAGCAATTGAAATCGAGAATATATCGAAAGAGTACTTATTGTAGCTTACCGCTCTGCGTTATCTCCAAGCATTTCCCCCTAGATACAGTTATGCGGAGTTGCGAGTTGTGGCAGATGCGAACACCGCAACGGAGATCTTAATCTGATTCGCCTCAGAACCAACTTTGCTATGATCTGCAAGCAATTCAGCAGTTTAGGTGAAACCATCAGGCATCAACCAATCTTTATGCAACCAAAAGCAGGCATCAAAATTTACAGATCCAGAAAACCAGAATAAATTGCTATTATTCATAACTTAAAACCAAAAACAAACATAAAAATCATCAAGATCCATGAAACTATTACTCATAACTCAAAATTTTAAAAAGCTACAAAAAAAAATTTGTTCTCCTGCTAAAAATTTGGCTAAATAGGCAAAAATCCATAGCTGATCTGAATTTATATCCAAATTTTCCAAACAAAACTTACCATTTAATAAATTTTCTCAAACGAAAAATAGAAGGCATCAATGCTTTGATCTCTGCTATCATTCGCATCCACAGAATCAATCGAATCTGAAAAGATAAATACTGTTCAAATCATAAAATCACCTATGGATCTTGAAAATATAAGATGGTAGTACGAATCGAAGCGAGGTTTCATGTAGAGATGCTAACCTTTCGTCTTCTGCAATGGAGGCGGTGTGAAGTGAGAGCTGTTGTTTGAAAGGAATGGATGAAGTTGGAGTTTCTGGAAAAGGGTAGAGAGGTTTGGACATGGAGATTTTTGCCTCTTTTGCCGCCTTACCGCCATTTTTTCTTTATGTTTCATCCGCTTTCCCTCCAAAACTGATCTACGAAGATCTTTCTATTTTCTCTCTCCAGTACGTGCGCCATGGCTCATGGGCTCTTGGTGGACCTATTGGGCTACCATTAAAGATTCATTGGCCCGCGGTCCAAAAAAATGGCTGCATACAAAATAGACTTTTTTTTTGAAAAAAAAATAAAAGAAAAAACAGGAGCTGTCCTCTATGTAATGAAATGTGTTTTGCGGTTTAAACTACGACATAATTGAAAAAAATCATGCTAATATTGGGTTAGATTTATTGTTTTTTCTATTGATTATTAACTTGTTATTACTTTGCTTTAAAAAGTATATTTTTCAAAAATTTTAAAAAGTGTATTAAAATTATTTATTCAACAAAAATTCAACATTTGTCTAACGGAATTCAACATCATATTTACATGAGCACCACATAAACACTACTTAAATCATTGTAATATAATATAATATAAAATATAATATAATTCGCTACTTAAATCATAATTAAATTTAAATAGCATGATATTTTTAATATTAAAATATCTTAATTTTTATTTTTTTATATTGAAAGAAATGAAAAAATATTATTTATTTTATACCTTTATTTACATAAAAATATTCAGCACAGATGGAAGATTAAATTATTAATATATTTTGAATACGATATTTAAAATATAAATAACAAATAAAAAATTTAAAATAACCTGACCTGAATAAATTCTTAAACTGTTTGGTTTAATGGACTTAAAAGTATCACTCCAGCGTCGATTCTTTCTTTAAAAAAAAATATATAATAATGACAAAATTTATGTTTACAGAATCTTTCCTCCTCAACTCCAGAAACGGGATTGGAAACCAAACTCAGAAAGAGAACAACATGACCAAGACGTGTTGAGCCTTCACGTCTCTTTGAAGCAAGAAACAGCACAGGAAGAGAAATCCGGTAGTAGCCGCACGCTCACGCAAGCCTACAGACAGCCAGCCGCAGGTTTCATACAAAACCACGTTAAACCTATTTTTAATCAGTACTTTTGTCACTAGTAATACAGGGATGATCATTATTAAAAATTAGTATATATATGGTAAGATTCATTGAACGTAACCTGTTCGGTGTTTTTTTCTTATTATTATTTTAAAAGTTTTCCAGTCACGTTCAAGGATTATAATTTAAAAATAAGCAGCTTTACGCATGGCATGACTTCTCTTTTTTTGAAAATAATAATAACAATTAAGTAAAATTATATCTCCCAGTTTTCTTTAATCATTCGTCCATCAATTGCAAAATAGTTTAATGAAGTACTAATACAGTAAGACATTAAAAAAGAAAAAAGAAAAAAACTACAATATATAAGTTCCCCAATGTAGAAAGTATTGCTTCCAATGCATTGACGAACTTTTAATTGCTTATGTTATACTGGTGATCTGAAATTATGGAAAGTTTTAATTGTTTATTACTCTAAATTAACAAATTTATTATTTTTGAAAAAGATGTGACAATGAAAATGAAATAGAAAATGACAGTTAATTTAAGAAAAATAGTAATAATAATTTGAGAGACTACAACGAATGGAGGAAGAATAATGGGGTAGATCGGCCATATAGTTGTCTGTGACAATTAAGTTTAGTGATGATGACTGAGCATATATAGGTGCATGCATGATCGATGCTGCTTTTTTCAGGTCTGATGGATGTTGGCATTGCAATCCCAGAATTCAAGCCGCGTCATTTTACTTTTAATTAATTACGTGTTGATTCGGCAACTATCTATTTCATCTTCAACTTATCAATTCATTGTGCCTGAGAAAGACAAGACTGTATCCACAGTCCAAACTGGGAAACACACACCCCCCCCCCCCCCCCCCCC
>BPVZ01000012.1:2836570-2852687 GCA_020521535.1 Rubroshorea leprosula
CCAAGATATATATATATATATATATATATATATTAACGGACCAAGTCCAACAGCCAACCCAGCAGCAATAACTGAAGCGGCAGAAATCAGTGGATTATTCATTATAAGTTCCTCACAGCAAAATAAAACAAAGAAATGGTTAGTGATACTATCATATCATGATATAAATAAAATAAAGAAATGGTGAACCTGGAATTTTAAGAAAAAGATCTTTTCTTTTTGATCTCTTTCTTTCTTTCTTTCTTCTTCTTGTTCTTCTTCCTTTTTAATTCCAATTCATTACCTGACATTTGTCTATTTCTATCCCCTAAGTGGATTATATGGAGTTGCACATACACTAAGTTTCGCTAAGCTAAAAAATAAAAAAGATGATACTTGTACTTTCTCAAATTATATATATTGGACATATTTGGGGTGAGTGCATCATTACTGGATAGTCTGTTTGTCCCATCAACAAAGGGATCCTTTTGGAGATGCAATGGATTCAAGTAAATCTGGATATATTCATGGAGCATGGTCTCTGGATTATGAGTCCTCAGATTAGGAACTGAGTTAAGTTTAAGGCTGAAATATCAGGAATAGATTCAAAATTTCCTATTATCTTTGTCTGTTGAACTTGTAATTTGGAAATTGGAATTCAAATATCTTGCATTTTCAAATTATTTGCATCAGGTGAATGGCTGCTTATCATATTCCGACAAAGTTCCTGATGGATTTTATTTTATTCATGGAATGGACCCATATATGTGGACTATCTGCACTGATCTGCATGAGCATGGTCGTATTCCATCAATTGAATCACTAAGGTCTGTTGATCCTAGTTTTGATTCTTCTCTTGAAGTGAGCTTGGTTGATCTGCAAAGTGATCGCATCTTGAAAGAACTGCAAAACAGAGTTCACAACATTTCTTGTAGTTGTATTACACCAGAAGAGGTTGTTGATCAGCTAGCAAAGCTCGTGTGTAACCACATGGGGTGAGTTATCTTCATCTTTGGCATGCAATTTTTCAGAACTCACACATTTCAATTGCACTTTGCTGACCAAGTTTTTATTGTTATCACAAGGGGTTCAGCTACTTCTGGAGAGGATTGCTTTGTTTCCTTCTGGAAAGAGTGTAGTGATGATCTAAAATATTGTTTAGGATCAGTTGTGATTCCTATAGGCAGCCTATCTGTGGGACTCTGCAGACATCGAGCTCTACTGTTCAAAGTAAGGAACCAAGTTTCACGGTGCTTTCATTTTAGTTGATATGGTATGAATTTTTGGAATGTTTATGATTTCATATTTTTTAACATATTTTTTTTCCTTTGCAATTCTATTAAATCATTATCAGCTTGCCAACTTATATTTTGGTTGTAATTTTTCGGATGCTTTAGCTGCAATTTTGTCAGTGTATTTCTTGTTAGTTTTATATTTGGATCTGTTCATGTTCCAAATTTGATATCTGCAGGTGTTAGCTGACTCAATTGATCTTCCATGTCGAATTGCAAGGGGCTGCAAATATTGTAAAAGATTTGATGCTTCTTCTTGTCTTGTTCGGTTTGGGCTTAACAGGTGTGTCTTGTTTAGATATGGGTCCATACAAACTGAACAAATTCTGTGCTGTTTTTAAAAGACTTAGTCCTGTCCTTTAAACTGATGATGTTTTTTAAAAATGAAATGAACAAAATAACAAATTGTATTAAATGACTCTTTTGCAGTACCAATTGGTCATGGAATCAATGCATTTGCTTTTAAATTGACCTTAAATTCATTTCATTGAGGAAGCTAATCTCTAACTTATCCTGGTGGATCAAGTTCTTACACTTTCTCACTTTCCTATTTAGCAACCCAGAATAGATGCCTCATGAATTATATTTACATAATTTCAGGGAGTGTCTTGTCGATTTAATAGGGAAGCCAGGTTACTTAAGTGAGCCTGATTCCTTGCTCAATGGTCCATCTTCCATTTCAATTTCTTCCCCATTGCGTTTTCCACGTCTCAAACCAGCCGAACCTGACATTGATTTCAGGTCACTGGCCAAACAATATTTCTCATACTCTCAGTCATTCAATATTGTGTTTGATGATGCTTCAGCAGGTAATTTTAAGTCTTACTTTCTTTGTTTTTGTATTGTTTAAAATGCAAACTATATTGAATGCCTTCATACTGCTTTGGATTTTAGTTTAATTCTAGCAGTTAGTATTAAGCTGGTTGTTTGATATCAAGAGTAACTTGCTGCTTGCTGGTTGTGTTTTTCTTACCATTGAAGCTGTTATTAACATCTTTGTGAGAATTTGTCTCATTGTTGTTTATAACTGCAGGTGCTACTATTAATGAAGAAAATGCTGGATTCTCTCTTCATGATAAGCAGCATGATAAGATGGGCACAGAGAGAAACAACTCTATGCAGATCTCAAGTGAAATTTCAAAGTTACCTCCGCCTCCAAAGTTTGCTCAGATAAAGAAGATTGTAAAAGATCCAATCCCTTTTAAGCACATTCCTCCAATTGGACTTAGGGATATTTCAATGTTGGGCTCAATACCAGATGTTGGTAAAGATTCAAGGATTTCTGAGTATGGTCAACTTGTTCCTGGCAAGCCAGAGAGAGAACTTGCCCTTGATGTAGATGGTTTGGATATTCCATGGAGTGATCTTATCTTAAAGGAGAGAATTGGAGCAGGTATCTGATCTTTTCTTTTAAAGAAAGTTTTTTCTTTAATAGTATGCGGGGATCTCTTGCTTGTTATGTGGTTGAAGGCTTTATGCTCTTGTAGTGAAACTTAGTTTGGAATTGTTGCCTTTTCAGGCTCTTTTGGAACTGTTCATCGTGCTGAGTGGAATGACTCGGTAATCAATTTTTCCTTTGTTTAAATATCATTTTATGCTCATAAGCATGGAGTGAAACTTAGAGTATTTTAACTTCTGATTTATATTGTAGAATTTTGTTAATGCTAAGTTGTGTCCTCATGTATTTTGGTATTCTAGCTGTTTAACTGAGGGTTTAGACTTTAGATGCCTATATGGTATGGGGTGTTATGCATAGTGATGTCTAGTATCAATGATTATTTATAAATTTGACCGTTGAATGTCAGTTGATAGGCCAGTAGACAGTAAGCTACTAAGTAAGAGTGTGGTATAAGGGCTCCGCTAAGGTTAGCAGTTAGTCCTAGGGTACTTGTCCCAGCATGACAAGATACTGTCCCTGGGCTTGTAGTGCACCTGAAGAGGATGGTATGATGCTTCTGTATAGTGTGAGGTGAAATATAAAAGACTGAAGAGAACTACTCAATGGCATGGTGGTGTAGTAATTGTGTCTAGACCTTCTGTCAGTTTTGATTTCAGCATCAAATATTCATATATGCCTCCTGTTTCTTTCTGCACCCTTTTTAGATGAATACCTGCAGCCAATTTTCAAATGCTTTATCACTTAAAACTGTCTCTGATAATCAAGGATATCAATCGTGTCTATCAATCAAGTCTGCCAGGCAGTGCAGCTGGATTTCTATACATAATCTGTGGCTTAGAGCAGACTATACTGTCAGGGTCGTACAGCCTAGCATTTTAGTTTTTGATAAAACTTCTTTTTAGTTTTGCTGAGTAATTACCATGTCATTAAGTGGTTAATATTCAAGCCTGGCATCAGTCAACTGAAAGCTGCTTATCATATGGTTTGAGCAAAAGTTATAGGTTTATCTGCTGAGGTTCACTAGGTTAGGCGTTATGTTATTACCTGTTTGCTCCTCTTCCATTGTAAAAAGGAATATATGGATATCCATCCCTTTTTTTATTTTGGAGTTTGGGCTTCATCCATGGTGCTGAATTTCATGTTTTGAAAACTGTTTGACTTGGTTTCTAAATCAATAAGTTTTCCTGAATTCCATTTTACACCATATATTATCAACCTATGTTGCTTGAATTTTTTAAAACAAATTTCCTATCTGTTATTTTTGGTTAAGGTCAACCATCTTTTCTTCTTTAAAATATATATTTTCTGGGACAATTACAGGATGTTGCCGTGAAAATTCTCATGGAACAAGACTTGCATGCAGAGCGTATCAAGGAATTTCGGAGGGAGGTATGGCCTGGCTCAGAGATTTTTTAAAGCTGGCCCCATAAAATTAATATAATGCCAATTTGACTTTAGAGATTTCAATCTGATATTTTAATAATATTGGTCTGTTTAGGTTGCAATAATGAAACGATTGCGGCATCCAAATATTGTTCTTTTCATGGGTGCAGTTACTCAGCCCCCAAACTTGTCTATTGTGACAGAATACTTGTCAAGGTTTTAAATTATCTTCCTGAGGACTTGATTCCTTCAAATAACTCATCTTTCCTCACCTCACAATCCGTAACCCTTTTTAAAAACTAATTTTATCAATGTCATTTTTAGGCTTACACATTTCTATACATTCTGAATTGCAGAGGTAGCTTATATAGGCTTTTACATAAACCTGGAGCAAGAGAAGTCTTGGATGAGAAGCGTCGGTTGAATATGGCCTATGATGTGGTGTGTATTCAAAGGCTTTTACTTATTTATTGGCTCTTCTTCTTCTTTCCCCTGTTTCTATTCAAAGAATATAGTTCTTTTGTGCATTCTTTTGGTCTAAATGTCATGCTTTTGTTATGCACAGGCAAAGGGAATGAATTATCTTCATAGGTGCAATCCTCCAATTGTCCATAGAGATTTAAAATCTCCAAATCTTTTGGTTGATAAAAAGTATACTGTAAAGGTAAGAACTAAAATGTATCTCCTACACCACAAAGTTTATAATTATTGAAACATTCCTGCATTAGGCTCATAATGTTCATTCTGCCTTCTCTAACAATGGTCATTTGTTCAATTGTCTTTGCAACATGGGCTAATGTGTTGCATAATACTCTCTACATGTTGCAACTGATAATGGAATCTGTATTGTTCTTAGACCTTATTATGTGAACAAAAAAATAATATTGTTCCAAAGGCTAGGTTTTTTGTTGCCCCTTATTATTATTATTTTTTTCTCTTCATTTTCATAGTCCAAATGATTAGCCTATTTCTTGCTGTTGTTTTATTGTTTTTAGCTTGCACAAGAAAGGAAGTTCTAAGTAGTGGTCTTATCTTACATCACTTTAATTGGGTTTGTTGTGTCCTTAGATTTGATTGGAGTATTTTAGGTTGGATGCCTACTGATTAGTCTCAAATAGCTTTCAAGGTCATCTCTCAAATAGTTTTCATGGTCATCTCTCAAATTAACCTTGTTGCCCTGGGAAAGTTGCAATTGAGCAAAGAGATTGTTATCTTAATTTTCTGTCCCATTATGCTGACAAAGGATAAGTGATATATATATATATATATATATATATTATTAACCAGTGAATGATAAAGTGATTGTGTTGTACCATCTCTGTAGATGTATCACCACCAGTGATGTGCATGAAAATCTTATTCTCTGCATTCTGAAATGATGTGTGATTGACAAAATTTGTACTAGTGCCAATAATTCATTGAGATTGAATTTTGGTTTGCAACCTATTTATAGGTCCCTGTACCTTTTTTCCCCATAGCTATTTTATGTGAAATCTACCTAACATTGTCTGCATGTTCATTCAGGTCTGTGATTTTGGGCTTTCTCGCTTGAAGGAGAACACATTTCTTCCATCAAAGTCAGCAGCTGGAACGGTAAGTTCTATTTAATTCAGGGTTGTTCCTTAAAAAAAATATATATATATATACATATAGTTGGCATGGAACTTTTTCAGACAACTAATGGTGTATTCATTTATGTAGCCTGAGTGGATGGCACCCGAAGTTCTCCGTGATGAGCCATCAAATGAAAAGTCTGATGTATACAGTTTTGGTGTAATTTTGTGGGAGCTTGCAACATTACAACAGCCATGGGGCAACTTAAATCCAGCACAGGTTTGTTTTTCAAAATTGTGTGCTGCATATATAGGAAATTAAAACTGTGCGCAAATTTTTGCTTTTGTTCTTGATTTTGCCTTTATAAAAATGTAGATCAGTAGATGACATTGTTTGCATGGTTATAATTATGAACGGATGTTAGCTAATTTATTTTTCCAAAGAAGCTAAATGAACCATTTCTTCAAGCATCAAGAATAGCAGTGTTGTCCATTATGAATTATATTGTATGCTTGACTCTCAGTTGAAAGTGGCTGAAAATCTTAGCCTCAAAAAGTCTTGAATTGAGTTGCACTTGTGATCTATTTTAATGAAAAGATGCTTTAGAATGAATCATATGGTGTTGGACCTCAAACCTTGTGAGTAAATGGTTACAAGAACTTATATGGGTCCTTCACATGCATTTTATCTTTAGTTTTATGGTGATAAATATTTGATAAGTATATTAAGCAAATGCTTTTTAATTCTCTATCTGTTGATTCTATTATTAGTATATATATTGACTTCTTAATCAATTCATTTGTTCTCTTAGATTGAATTTTTGTCTGTAGCTTCTTTCATTATGTTTTAATAATTGTCATGCAATGATATCTGCTGGAAGTAATTTTCTTATTTCACACGGCCTATGTAAACAAACATGTAGGTTGTAGCAGCTGTTGGTTTCAAGGGTAAAAGGCTTGAGATTCCACATGATCTCAATCCTCTGGTGGCAGCCTTAATCGAGGCTTGCTGGGCCAAGTGAGTCCATAATTCTTTGTTCTTGTGGCAACTTCTGAACAAATTTTCATGTTAAACAAATCAGAATTTATTCTTAAACACTGTTCACTGTTGCAGTGAGCCGTGGAAACGTCCTTCCTTCTCTAGTATCATGGAATCTTTGAGACCACTTATTAAACCTCCCACACCTCAACCAAGTGACTCCAATATTTCACTGCTTACCTGAAGGGGTGGACGACCAGAAGGTCATTTTACTCATGCACATAATAGAACATTCTTTTTGGCATTTGATATCTGGCAAGAATACAAGCTGTTTGATAGTCAAGGTGCGCCCTCTTAAATGCTTCAGTTTTTGAGTTTTGAATCTCCAGCAAAAACCAAAACTACTTGTCATACCGTCAAGTATGGAATTTGTTCCAATAGCAGAATCATGGTTGGAATGTTGGATTTTCCTTGAGGAAAGAAGAGGAAAGCTAGCCACCTGTTCCGGGTTTAAAATTTCTATTCCTGCTGAGATTTTGGCAGAGTGAAGCCTGAGTTCATGTCACTTAGACGAGTGAAAGTTTTCCCCTCCTGTAATGATGTAAATGATGCTTCTCTATAGGGCTGTAAGCAAACAGAGCCACTTACTAGTTAAGCTCAAGTTTGGATACTTCAAACTTTAGCTGGTCTCGAGCAGGGATGCTTGGCTCAACCCCATTCACTTACAGTCTATTTCTATGTTTCTCTCATAGAATGCATGATAACACCCTCCCCTTCCATCTTCTGTGTGTGTTCTTTCCCTTCTTCTTCTTCTTCTTCTTCTTCCTTTTTTTTTTTTTTTTTTTGGGGTGGAGTTGAGGAGTTGGGGTGCGGTGGTTGAAGACGTGTCTTTTTTTGTCTATATTTACTGGACTGTCGGAAGGCCTGATAACTGTTCTTTTTGCATTCTTTACAGAATTATTGCTGTGCGTTCCTGCTCTCATAACTGATAGAGGATCCAGATTTTCAATGTATCCGAAAGATTGTGGTAAATTATGTTACTCATCCAATCGTAAAAATTATTTCTTTCCAAGTTAGATGTACCATTACCGGGGAAAGGTTGTAGAATGATACTGTCTCCTCTAATTTTGTATGGAAAGATTGTAACAAATAATAATAATAATAATAATGAATTCGAAATTGCACCCCACTTGAGCTATGTTCTAAAAGTTGACTAGGCATGTCGATTATATAGCAATCTGATCGAAATATATGATCGCCTCCATTACGAGGGCTTTTAATTTTTTGGGCTAAAAAAAAGCCACTAAAATAACAAGACCTAACGCTACTGAACTAACAGGTGTTGTTCGTTAAGGGGTTTGGTGGTTCGTTTCTCTGGATAAACACGTACTCGCGGAAGTGGAATGGAGAAATTTAGGTGGTGGACACTTGGATCCCTGCACCATGCGTGTAAGATCCCTACCCGATATCCTGCGTAGGTCTGGTTAAATCGATTGCCGCTACTTTTGAAACAATTTTTGCACTGTTTTGTTTCCCAGGTCTGGAATCAATTAACCAAAATGAGTAGTGTTAACTCAGTTTTCGAATTTAGTAATTTGCCTCAAACTTAATTGTTTGAATTGAGTTAGTCGAAAATTTAATTCTCATTAGTTACTTGTAAAAATTCCTCCTCCCCATAATACCCTATGTAAAAAAAAAAAAAAAAAAAAAAAAACCCAAAATAAGTGGTGGAAAAATCTGACTCAGCCAAATGCATCAACTCAACTCAACTCAATACTCCAACTCTCAATCTGAGTCAACCTTAAGCCATTGCCCACAAAAAAAGAAGGAAAAGGAAAAGGACACCCACAGGTCCACAAACAAGTCATACACGCGTTCCCAACCTGTAACAGAATACAAAGTGACAAAATCACAAGCGTGATACATTAATTTTACTATGCAAGCAACAAATTAAAAAATCGATTAGACCAAATATTTCCGACATCTGGGCCAAAAAAGATCTTTCGGACAATGTATCTTCCCCAGAAGGAACAATCTAGCCCCAACCCATTTAAAAACTTCGCCCCCCAAGCATTCTGAGTTTTGACCGTACAGTATTTTTTCTAAAAAAAAATATTATCTTTATCTCACAAAGAAAATTTTATAATTATTTGTAATAAAAAAATAAAAAAATTAATTCTTGATATTTTTAATATTTTTAATAAATTTTTTATATATTAATTTATTAAAAATGTTTAAAATTTTTTATTATCAATTATGATATTTTAATTAATAAAATATCTTAATTTCTTTCCATTTCAATTATAATAATATGTAATAATAATTTTTTCTCTTTTACTTTTTACAAATGGTTGCATATATATTATGAAGAAAATATTTATTTTGGGCAGTTAGTATATTATTGGGTTAATATATGCATTGTCTTTATATTAATTTATCTTTAAATAATAGTGTGAATTTTTTTTAATCTCTAAGCAATTTTAAAGGTATCTTCATCTCAAATTCAAAATTTTAAATTATTCACAAAAGATTAATTAATTATTTATTAATTTTTAATAAATTGTTATTTATCTTAATATTTAAACTCTAAAACTTTAATTTAAAATATTAAGTTTTTTTAACACGAAAACATCCTTAGAGTTGGAGGCGTTTATTTATTGATAAATAAAGTTTTGAAAATGATTTTTTGACCCCTATTTTGAGAAAAATATCTGCCCAGCTGGACCCCAACTGCCTCCTCCAACCGTAACTACCAGGAAACCACCCAAGGTCGGCGCTTTCGCAACTTGAAGCCAGCCATGAACCAGAAATATTGTAGGTCTGACTGCTACAGTACCCCCGTGGCCGTAGAAGAAGAAGCCACCCTCCACCGCCTCTCCTCTCTCACTATTTTTGTCAAACAGTTTGTCGGCTTAAACCCTTCAACCCCTCCTTATAAACCCTCTTCACCACAAATTTTCTCACTTTTTCCACATTACCCACTAAAACTTTGCTTTCTTTTCTACTCTTTGTCTCCATTAATCTGTCATTGATGAATCCAGAAGACGAACTGTGTCCCAAATCTCCCCCGAAATCGTCCACTGCTCCCACTAGTTCTTCCTCAATTCAAGCAGAACCGAGGACATCTTTGATGGATACCCAACAGATTCCTTCTAGTTCTCTGTTCGTCGACACAACTGTTGGTTTCTCTACATCTCCATTGTCTTCCCCGCTTCCTTCTCCTTTAATGGAATTCGAAGCCTTTTCTGCGATGAACCTACCTCCGTCAACGGTTCCCTCCACCGCTGCTGCTGAAGCGGACCCTATTGGGGTGCCTCGGCCACTGGAGTGTTTGCAGGGGAACCCAATTCCGCCTTTTCTGTCCAAGACGTTTGATTTGGTGGATGAGAGGTCCTTGGATCCGATTATATCATGGGGACCAACCGGAGAGAGCTTCGTTGTGTGGGATCCAGTGGAGTTTGCTAGGCTGATACTGCCTCGGAATTTCAAGCACAACAATTTTTCCAGTTTTGTTCGTCAGCTTAATACTTATGTGGGTATTGCGGTAACACAGTCTGCATTAAAAATGGCTGTGTCATCTCTACCTGTATACCTGTATCTACTGTTGTTGTTCTTGTTATTTTGTTCACATTGTTTCGCCTTTTTTGTATTTTCATGTTTCTTCTGTAATTCTTATTTTTTCATTCGATTATTGAGTCTGCTGTTTTTCTGTACGGTACTGCAAAACAAGTGCTTTTGGATGGGATGACCTCCAATATTAGCAGCCCGTTGCTCATCCAAGGGTTCATGTTTTACAGTCCCGTACAGTGTAGATTGCAATTGGAGATGGGTCCTTTAAAACCATTGATGTTTGGGTTTTCTTAGGAACGGGATTCTTCATGTAAAGTTAACAATCAACACATTGTATTAGATTTTGAAATAAAGAAGGTAACTTGGATATAAATTATTCTGCTTTGATATGACATGAAATCTTTTGGAACTTGTATTTGCTCTTGATTTGTATACAGGTAAGGGGAATATAATTCATGTAATGTTCTATTGAGCTGTTGTACTTCTATTGGGTTTATTCGTGTTGGAATCATGTGTAGACTTCTTGTATCGGGGACTCTTCATATGTATAGAGTGGCTTGTATGTTAGATTATGAGTTTGTATATTTGAGTGAAACTAGTATGGATGTACCATAGTCTATAAGAAAATGTAAAAGGCTCTTCATTTATCGGCTCCATATTTAGGCCTGAGGTTTCCTTGTTCACAACGCCATCAGAAGAACTCCTTCCTCTGAGTCTGTACTGGAGTGGGGAGTTGCATCTCTTGCAGGTAGAAATTTAGGTTCTGGTGTAATATTTGTTAGTATGCTATATTGTTGAGTACAGAGTCGGCATTTGTCTAACCATTTCTTTAGGTTTTGAAGAGCTGGTTTCATGATATATACAGATCATCTTTCGGTGCATTCTGTATTCTCCTGAAAAATTGAAGCTTCAAATTTGACTTGGATGCATATTTATTTATGTAAATTCCGACCTTTATAATTTTTCTTTTTGAATTATCATTTCTTCCCCATTCATTCTTCTCTGGTTCTCTTTCAGGGGTTTCGCAAGATTGATGCAGATAGGTGGGAATTTGCAAATGAAGCTTTTCAGCGAGGGAAGAGACATCTTTTGAAGAACATTCAGAGGCGCAAGTCACCTCAATCCCCGGTTGTGAGCTCTTTTGGACCTTCTACTGAAGGAGAGAGATCAGGAACGGAAGGTGACGTTGAGAGGTTGAGGAAGGAGAGGAGCATGCTGATGCAGGAGGTGGTAGAATTGCAGCAGCAGCATAAAGGAACAGCTCACCATATGGAAGAAGTGAACCAGAGGCTTCAAGCAGCAGAACAAAGACAGAAGCAAATGGTTTCTTTCTTAGCAAAGTTATTTCAGAATCCTTCTTTCTTGGCACGGCTTAGACAGAAGAAGGAACAGAGAGAAATAGGTTCTCCAAGGATGAAAAGGAAGTTTGTCAAGCATCAACCATATGAACCGGATAAATCAGAATCATGCATGGAAGCGCAGATTGTGAAGCACACACCTGAGTGGGGAAACCTCATGGAATCTTCTTTGGCCTCAGAACTAAATCCAATTAGTCTTGGTCAATCTCCTGATTTTCAGCTCCAAGGTCCTGCAGGAATGGATTTAGGTGCAGAAGGCATACCATTTCAAGTGAAGACTGAAACACCCACGTCAGATGAGTTGGCAATGGTGCATGGGTTGATCAGAACCCCGGAGCAGGTGGGAGAGGGCACATCTGGCTCGGGAAGTGGAAACCCCCAACTCAAAGGAAAGAATGTTTTGAGCTCAGAACAACATGTTAATGCCGAGTATTTTATCTCTTTTCCAGAAGATTTGGTGAAGGAGAAGACCACCCAAGAGTTTTCATCTCCTGGGATTGAGGGCATTGCTAGACACGGGGATATTTGGAGCACGGGTTTTGATGCCTCTGCTGGTACGTCTAGTCCTGGCCCGGAGTTATGGAGTAATCTCACCAGCTTTGAGGTGCCAGAATTGGGGGTGATGGGTGGATTTCCGGATATCTGGGATTTGAGTTCCCTACAAGCAGAAGAAGGTTCCGGATCAGATAAGCAGCCAGCTGACGAATCCACCTTTAATGAGCCTGAGGGTCAGACTGGTGAAGCAGAAGATGATAGGTCTAAGAAGATAGATCCATAAGGGCTCATATGCTTTAGCAGATGCTGTCCCTGTGGGTATTAGTTATATTGGTTGATGATGGTGTCTATTTATTGGACAATTGATTGATTACCATAATCAGTAGAATGGCAGCCATATTATTTTTTCTGATTATTAATTTCTGTTCTTAATCATCAAATTCTTTTAAATTGTGGTAGTTTCAGTTATGAATTAATTATTTGGATGCATTTTCTGATATTTTGTTACATAATGTGTTGCAGTTGATATCACTTGTTTCCCACTAGCAGATACTTTTGAGTTCTGACATTGCAGGTTTAATGAGATAGACACCATCACCCTTCCGCTTGGTTTGGTTGGATGGTCTAAATTCTCTTCATGGCAACTGGAATGCATAGGTTTGGACTCTGGTAAGGTATGAGAACCTTTTTTTTTTCTGAAAACATGGTTGCATTCTCGTTGGTCACTTGAATGCCTTCAAAGTATATATAGTTCATGCATTATTTCAAATTCATTGTTGATTCCGAGTTGCCCCACATTATAAAGGATAAAGCCATTTATCATTTATTGTTGTCTTAAATATAGAATCAATGAAGTGATGACATTTGAGATTTGGGAAACAACATAAGTTCACCAGTATAAGCCTCTTCATATTTATGTTTTGAGTTCCCTGTTTTGTAATTTGGATTGTACCAAAGTACAAAATCAAGGCCGGTGGATGCGAGAGGAAGGCCTAATATTAAGGAATCCCCCATCAATCTAAGGATAAGTATTTTATAATCTAGTGCAGTCTAGATTGTAAAACAGTTTTTTGTTATGTTTTTTTGGTTTTTATCTCTTATCTTTAGGTAAAAATGGCTGCTTGGCTTTTCCAGTTCAAGTCCAGTCCAAGTGAACCTCTCCTAGTGGTGGATCTTGTATTTGATGACAAGTTTAGACCAGAGTCAACACCAGTTCATAGAACAGAATTATGGATAATACTTTATAGCCTTCAAAATTGTAAAAGTTGAACTTGCTCTAATCATAGCCTTCAAAATTTATCATAGAAGCAAAAACAATCCAGCATACTCATCAGGAAAAACAAAACAAATCCAACATTTATCTCTGAGAAAACAAGAATGAGAAAAAAAGGAAAACAGCACAAAAAGAAGAATATATCAGCCTCAAACATCTATACTCCACCTCTGATCAATTCCCATTCTCAAAATACAGCAGGAGGTACGTGATAGTTATCCAGTAGCAACACACACATCCAAAGAATCATTCAGCATCTTCCTTCTGCTTCTTTGATGTGCGCTCATCAGCTATTTTTTGCTTAGCTTCACGACGCTCTCTCTTCACTCCTTTTGCTTTGTTAGGAAGAGCCATTTCTCCAATCTGTTTGCAACAAATTATAATTGCATGAAAACTTAACACCGGAAACTATTATGGGCCAAATTACACGTAACTAAATGGTAGACAGTTGTGCTCAGAGGATTAGGTCTCCATCAATCTAATTATATTTCCATGTACCAAGCTTAATTGCCAATTGTTTTTTTACCTTTTGATCTGGAATGTAGATCTTGCCAATCTTCCCTTCTATGGCATCTTTGCTAACATTTTTCACCTGAAAAGTGACAATGCAGCAGGCTGACGTTAATGAAATTTCATCTTGTCTAGAATACTGGTAGATTCAATGGGCAAATCTTAGTCAGCATACCTTCTTCTTAGGCTGATCTTTGGCTGTTTTCATAGCCTCTTTCCTTAAGCCTTCATTTGGAAGGCGATGACGACGGACTACCAAATCCATAGAGGGACCTACTTCCACCAGCTCCATCCTTGGGACTAATGTACCAGACTTTTTCAGCCGCAATGCACAATGTGTGAGGAGCACCCTATTTGAAGACAATGCTGTACAAACATAAGCACGGTCTACCCCAGCAAGATTTAAATTTTCCACAACCTACATTAATAAAATTTATGGTTTTATCACATTAAATTAAGTACAAAATTGGTCCCAAAAAAAAAAAAAAAATTGTAAGTAACCAAGTGTAAAACAGTTAGAAGTGCAAAAAGCTATAGAGCCACACCTCTCCCCGAAACAGATCAAGCAAAACTTCCTTCAAATGTTTTAGCTGGTCCACACTCTCAAAACCCTCTCCAATGAAAGCAATGAACGGCTTTGACCCTACCCGGGGTGCTAGTTTCTTGTCATAAGTGAATGAATCCATAGATTTAAAGTTTTCAACTCCAACCTCTACCAGATCATAAATGTGGTGATCGTATGTCCGCCCTATAACAAGATTGTCTGGTCGCTTCTTTGAGTGTGAACCATACTACACAAACAATGACCGTAGAATATTATATCAGAGAAAAGGAAAAAAAAGATAATGGAACTGTTAGCTTAGAGAGGTAATGAGTCCACAGAATGTAAGTATAAATCTAGAAAAATTATGGGCAAAAGACAGGTTTAAAGTTGATTTTTATTATCTCACTTCATTTTCATAGAAAGTTATATCGGTTTCACATGCTATGAGAGAATAATAGGCTCTAATAGTCTAATTAACTATCAATGCTAACATAACATACTAACAAAAAAGCTTTGCTTTGTGCATAAAAAACAGGATCAAAGAGGGCAAGAATTAAGATTGCTGACTTAGAAACGAAGCTCTGATGTTTCAGAAATCAAAAAATGGAGAAAGATATGAACTTCATCCCATGCTTTTTAACTTGGATAAATACAAGAAAATGCTATTTTGACAAACAACAAAACCCAAATCCCCCAAGCTAAATTACTGCAAGTGGCGGCCAACAAACTCAGAATACAACCAAATTGAAGAGTGAATATTTTAGCATACTGAATCACAATTCACAAATAAATCACATTTAAGCATGTAAGTCTTAAACCTATTTGTTTGTAAACACCTTTCTCAGAAAAAGAACGATACCAAAATAAAACCCAATAATACAAGTAAAGAAAATAATGTAAGCTAACCACAAAAAGGCTGCAATCGGTTTTGAGAGAAAAGAACTCCAAAGAAGTTTCACCCCCACTTTCGAATGGCCTAATGTTATCATTTTTGCGTGTAAATCTCACAGCCCCACCTTTCTTCAGGTGGTAAATTTCCGTAAGCACAGCATTCAGAGTGCTGCTCGTCTTCGTGCCTTGAAGTATCAGAGTCTTCTTCCCAGTTTCAACCTACAAAAAGCAAACAAAACAAGACCCAGATGGAGTATAAACTTTGATCCCCTAAGAGAAGACTGGATTATACATGTGTATGAGAAGAATTGTGAAACTTACGAGCTTGGGTGCGCGTTTTTCCAGCGCCCGTTTTACCCTGGCGTTTTTGGGAGTTTTTATCTTCAACATGATGACCGGAACACTATTTTTCTTCTAGTTTACAAACGATACAAGGTTGAAAATCGAAAACTTTCTCGACAGACAGTTCCCCTGCACGGCGGGGAAGCTAGAGGCTTTGGAAGAAAGCTGGGTATGGACCGGCGCGGCGGCAAGCAACTGAAAAAGGTGAGAGATGGGAGGTTAAAACCCGTTCTGGATTTTTGCGACCTAACTTCTTTATTGGGCCGTCGGGTATTTCGTCGTGATCTCTAGGGTTTATCTAAAATTTAAACAGTGTTGGGCCCAAGGCCCTGAGGCTTTTTTTTTTTTTAACAAGTTCCTTTTGTTTTCCTTCTTTTAGTGTATGTTTGAATTGGGGGATTTGAAGGGAAAGAAAAAAACAAAAGAGTTAGGGATAGATGTTTCTCTCATTTCATTTGTATTTTTTTTTTTATAAATGATGATAAATAGAATTAAAATTTAGGATTAATGACATAATATAAGTTATGTCATTTAAAATATTAAAAAATA
>BPVZ01000012.1:2896655-2923425 GCA_020521535.1 Rubroshorea leprosula
TTAACAGGTGATTCATTCCTAATAATTAATTAAATAAAAATTAATTTTTATTTTTTTAATAACAATTAATACTAAAAAAATATGATTAATTATTATTTTAATACTTAAGTTGAGGAAAATGAAGGAGAGAGAATAAAAAAGTTTTTTAAAAGCATTCAAATTATAATTTAATTAGTTAAAATTTTTTTTTTCTATCTCAATTTTTTTAACCCAAATATATTATCAGCGGATAAATTTAAAAAACACATAAAAATATAATAATTAAGAGTTAGTTATATAGATAAATAAGTAACGACAGAGAGATGGCTTCACTGCCACAACAGGAGACCACATGAGCAAATGTATATTCACATCTTGGACTAAAAGTGTCATGATCATGATTACTTATAAATTTGTTAGGGTGATGTAAAATATTTAATTTTTATTTAAATTTAATTATTAAAAATATTAAAAATTATAAAATAATTAATATTTATTATTTAATAAATTAAAATTAATTTAAATATGTAAATATTTTTAAATATTATAATTAATTATTAAAAAATTATAAATTAATAAAATTATATTAAAACGTGTGATCTTAACAAAATTGCTGGTGGCGAAAACCACAGCCGACTGATGGGGACAAATGAGTCCTTGTGGGAGCCGCTGCTATATTACGATGAAGTATTTGTATAGGTATCACAGTAGCAAGTTGAAAATGCCTTTGATTTTCTCACTTTCCACAACCGCCAGCAAACAATTGCACATTTCACCATCAATCTACACGACCTAACATGCAAACATGGAAATAAAGGTCGAATTAAGTGGTTCATACTCCCCCAGAATACAAGAACAAGTACATGTAGTTGTCACTGGTCACCATATAGATATAGTCATATACCACGCCCTCCATAATACTGTTGAATTGTAAGAGTGATTACTTGAGCATGCATAGTACGGTAAAGTGATGCGAAGGAAGGGTGAAGGAGATGCACCAATGCAACGTGCACGTCCTGAACAGAAGAATCTCAGTGCTTTCTTTGAGTATCAGAGACGAGGCACAGACAGGCAACCTCAGACCTGATACCTTGCTTTTCAAGTAGCATAGCAGAACGTTCCATCCATGCACATACACATGCACATGTGACTATGTGCATAAGGGATTTCTTTTCTTTTTTCTTAAACAAAAATACTCGGGTGGTGGCCCATAAATTTCGCTGATCAGGTGCTGCTGCAGCCAAGAGGCCGAGCCCCTGGTTGGGTCCTGCATGCCGACGTGGCAAATCATCAAGTGAATGATTGCGTTTGCTTTTAGGGTCTCTCATTGGGGTTTGTGTGATGGGCTTTCTTGCGACCTTGGGAGAAGGCTTTGCCTTTGTCTTGACAAAATTAGGCATGTAGGTCCCCATCCATTTTAGCTGGATATATCATGGGTCTTTTTTTTTTTTTTTTTCCTTTTGTCATGGCCATCATAGCTTTGATGGATGGACATCCAATGGATGTGTAAAGGAGTGCTTTTTTGACAATTGGGAAGAGAGAGGGTGACAATAATTTTGAAAAAAAAAAAGGGACTCTATCTTTTCTAGATTCTGTTTAGCATCTAATTATTTGATTTTAAAACGTAATTCCCCAAAGAAGTAGGGCTCAAAAGAACCAACAAAAGGTCACTGTTCTTTAATTTTCTATTCATCTTTACTATTCTTGTTCCATAGATTTCCTTTTTATTTCCAATTTTATCATCAGCTACAAGTGAAGAACATGAGAGCCATTTTTAAATGAACATCATGATAGCCATAAATTTAAAAAAAAAATAATAATAAATTAAAGTCAAAACATGTAAAGAAAGGATTTGGTAGCTCTCCGATATAGCATGAACACTCTTTACAACAATATTTAATAGTATTTTGCTAGAGAAATAAGAAAAAAAATCTATAATGTGCATAATGTATGTGTAATGTCTATTTAGAGAAGGCTATATTACAATTTTTAAAAAAAATCGATTTCTTCTTGAAAATAGGCAATTCATTCATAAAATGGATTATATTTAGATATGATTATTTATTACCAATGACCTATTGATCCGAGTGAAAGGAGTTCGGTTCCACTTGAGCAAGATATTGAGTTCGAGTCTTATGAATAGAGAAAGAAGTGTGGTGAGAACTTTCCCCTAACGGGATCTGACGTGGCTCAAATTCGGATTAGTTGAGATCCAATGTGGTTACTGAATACCGAAAGATTAATATAAAAAAAATTATTATTTATTAGTTGAATTTCTAAAAATTAAAAAGAAAACCACTTAAAAATTGTCTTGTCAATAAAATATCACATGAAAAAATCAAAATAATCTCATTCAATTCTTACTTTAAAAATAAATTATTTTAGTCATTTTTAATGTGTAATTATTAAAATGATATAATTTGAGGTATTTTTCCTCTTAATTTTTTTAAAATTTAATGAATAAGCACTTTTTTTTTATGCCTAATCAATTTAGCTAGGGAGATATCATATAATCAATTATAAGCTTGGATAGGGAAAACAGCTGTATGAAAATTTGTATGATGAAAGGCAGAATTAATGTTGGCGCAAAATTTGGGCAAAAATAATGATGATAATGAAGGGTCCACTTATGATGAGAATATTTCCTACAATAAAAAGTTATCTACACAATTCTTGTCCAAATCAATGAATCAAAGCATGTCTCCATGGTGTATGTATTGCAGCTGATCATCAGTGGTGGAGACAAGAACTTCCGATTCAATGGTGGACAGAAGAATGATTGCCAGCGGCCCCATGAATTGTCACAAAAGCCTGTGGAGAGGGATAGCCTAGTATTACATACTTGTAAAAAGGTTGGCCCTCAATCCGTGGATTGAGATTGCACTTAGAAGAAAAAATGTGTAGATGTGCAGAGAAGGGATCAGAGTCAAAGATGAACTTGATTATTAGCCGGAAAACACGACGGCCGGGTAGTAATTGGACGATTGTGGCTAAAAGTTGTGTCTTATCGACATACGGGAGTGAGTTGTTGCCCTTAAGAAAAAAGGGCTTCCTCAATAATCATGAAGAATTAGAAAGTTAATTAGAAGATATTTGAGTATTAATTAATTAAAGTATCTTTCATTGGCAAAGTATCTTTGTTTTTAAATCATAAAAAACCCCATAAAATCTTGACAGGTGTCTTCCATATGCAGCTTTTTCTAAGAGCTCATCATCTAGTTCTTATTGGTAATGGGATGCTCCAAAGTTTCCCAAAATGAATGGCCTAAAATAAAATGAGACCGGTTCCTCTTAGTGCATTGCACAATGATGTAATAAAAATATTTTTTTAATTAAGATATAAA
The DNA here is from genome assembly GCA_020521535.1 of Rubroshorea leprosula. Lineage (NCBI taxonomy): Eukaryota > Viridiplantae > Streptophyta > Magnoliopsida > Malvales > Dipterocarpaceae > Rubroshorea > Rubroshorea leprosula. Next base: position 2,899,979 of record BPVZ01000012.1, read on the forward strand.
ATTTTTTAACATATTTTAAAATTATGTGTTAATAGTTTTAGAAGAATAAAAGGTAATTGTCTAATTAAATTTATTATGTGATAATCGTATTAAAATTAATATTAATTTTTATATTTTTATATAAATTGATGATAAATGATAAAAATATATTCTTTATTTGTATCCTTAAGATATATGTTAGAAAAATCATTAATTTATATAAAAAATTATAAAAGTTGATTTTTATTTTAATATCTTTGCCATCTAAATAATTTTAATTGGTCAATTAAATAAATTAAAGTTAAGATTTATATTTTTTATATAAATTAATTACAAAAAAATTTAATAAACACATTTTTAACCTATACCTTTAAGATATATATTATAAAAACTGTAAAAAGAAAGGAATTACCTTAATGAATAATGAATCTTTAATTTAGACAATGATGACTTAAATGATTTAATGGTAATTTTACTTAAGAGGTGAAAATTTTGGAGTTAGACTTGTGCCACATGTGAAGTAAGGTAGGTAAAGAGATGTAATATGGTTGCCTTATAACCTACTAATTAAAAAAAATTTACAAATGAATTTTTTATTTTTTTTTAAAATGGTATATCACATGATACTATAAATTTATAATTATGATATATTATTAGTTGATTAATTTTTTTATTCAATATTTACTTATAATATTATATATATTAATTTATTTAATAATATATTCTGATTATATATTTATAATTTTACATAACATTATTACTATACCGTTACATATTATTTTCTTTGGCATTTCACCGAATAGTTTGGTTGCACATGTGCAAAGTGTAAAATTGAAATTGCATAGGTTGGAGTTTGGTGCCTTATGTGAGAATTTGAAGAAAGTAATTCTTTATGTTCATCCAAAATACCGCTGTCTAGGTCCAGAGTCATCGATCGGCCCACCATCGGTTTCCAGCTCACAGTCCACATTGCAACTAGTCTGAAATTCAACTTGATTATGGTGCCCAGATGGGTTGGGCCAAAGCCCATGGGCTCTGTCGTAGCTTTGCCGACTCTTGGACGGTTAACGACTTTTGTCCAAGGGAGTATGCACGGCCCAAACGACACCTTGCCTAATTGGTTAATGTTTTATTGGGGAGAAATTTGTATTTATTGGTTAAATCATGAAAAGTAATAAAGTAGATTCGATAGCTTTAAAAAGTTAGCAATACATATTCTTTAAAATTGATAATTTCCTTTAAATTAGGGAAAAGCTGTGGTAATACTTATTCCTTAATAATTCACTGATTTATAAGTAAAAAATGATTAATTTTAAAGTTTAACTTATTATTATTATTATTATTATGAGTTGTACAATAAGAGCAAGAGCAATTCTTTTCCATTTTTTATATATCCCATCTGCAATCCTATGATTTGAAGATAGAATTTATTACTTCATTTAAATAAGAGATTATCACTAAATTATTTAAACTGTTAGTATAAAAGTTAGTTATTTTAACTTTTTAAGTTTCTTAATTGTACCTTTATTTATATAATTTGATTAAAGAATTAGTTTTTTTTTTTTGAATTTTAGGTTGCATAATAAAAAGTAATATTCTTCACCCATCCCTTTCACCCACCCTTGACGAACATATGAATATGACTTGAACTAATGACCCCTTATTTCTAACGAATTTGATTATTATTAGTTAGTTTAGTTATTTCTAACTTATTAAGTTCCTTACTTTTACCTTATTTTTATAATTTCTTAAAGAATAGACTAATTTTTTCTCTTTTTTTTATTTCTTATTTTTTATATAATTTTGAATTGTATAATAGGAGAACATCTTTTCTCATCCCCTTCACCCAACTTAACCACACATTTATGACTTGAATCCAAAATATTTTACTTCTGTTAAAATAAAATTACTATCAAACCACTTAAAGTTGCTAGCAAAGCATAGGCTAAACCCTGCCGTGTTGCTCTCATCCGCTAGAAAAATTTATGGATGTCCACTAAAAACGTGTTGTAGGTTACACCCTTCCGCGTTGCTCTCCGCTGGAAAATTTGGTTTTCAATTTGCTACTTTGTTATGAAATTTTTTGTTGATCTTATGATTAGTTTATATAACAGAAGATAATCTCATTTTTTTATATTTCTCTCCTCTTATCTTAAATTTCAAATCGAAGACTTTCATCTTATAGTCTCCTGTTTATACTAGTTGAACACACCCAGTTAGGGGCTTCTTTGTTGGGAAATTATAAGTTTTAGAGGTGTTTGTTTTGATTTTTTTTCTATTAAAAAGTTATCAGTTATTAATTTTAATTAAATAAATTAAATATTTAAATTATAAATAATAATAATTATTAACTATAAAATATTAATTATCTATACAAATAATTATATTGGATAATAAAATTCACATTTTATTCAAATTATTAAGTATCAATTTTATTCAAATTATTAAGTATCAATTACAATTTAAATAGTTAATCTAAACAGCAATTAAATTTAGTCTATACCATTGAAAGCATATCAGAAGTTTTCTGCCGCCTTGTACCTCCTTTTTTTTTTTTTGTCAGTATTACGTCGTACCTTTTTAATAAAATTTATTTCTTTACGGATTAAAATGAAACAAAAATCAAAAGGGTCTTCTCTATCATTGAATCGAAGTCAATTTTGTATAATGCATAAAAATTCGATGATGATACCACTTTACTCCTTTGCCAAAAAAAAGGAAAAGGAAGATCTTCTATCTCACGGACGATTTTGGTCGGTATGTATGCAGTGAATGTTGTGGCTAGACATTGAAAAGGTAGGGGAACATGGGTAGCCCACCCTCGAGGGAGTACTTTCACTACTCTTCTTCACTATTTTCTTTATCCGCAAGATGAGTTTTTAAGTACTTTCTAAAAAAAAATTTAAATTATATAATAAAAAATATTTTTTTTATTTCTTAACTTAATTTGATATGTATATTATGTCATTTGAATTTAAAATTTATTTTTATTAAAAAATTAATATTAAATTACTAAGTATTAGAATAGGATAAATGATATATTTCTTAATTATATATATTTTTAATATGAGATTTTCACACTCAACACTAATTTTAATGGTTAAATACACTTATTTGATAACTCTAACCCAAATAACTCACATTGTCTTTCTTTAGCCAATATTTCAAATATCATCAATTGATTCTCTGCTCAATTGATAAAAACACTTCTCCAAACCTATTTAAACAAGATCCTCTTTACGTTCATTTAATTCAACACTTGCATCTCCTAATTAATTCCTTCGTAGACATTTTATGCATTTATAATTTCCAACATTAATAAGTATTACGAATTTCTAACACGGTCTCTGCGTTTCTTGCGTGGAGCATCTGAACCTAGTCATTTATATTCATGTCTTAAGCCAACGTTGATGCACGCTTGTTTAGCCCATGTCTCTTTCAAATCCTATGACAAAATTCGGGTTCTTATTAGTGGGTAAGCACAGCCACCAACCGATCACATCAAGTCATCAACCTCTACGATCCACAACACGTCGGCAAAAGACCCAATTTCGGATTCTCCTACTATATGGTTTCTTATGGCATCTTGTATTTATTGAGTCTGCAGTTTTACACAATTCCTGTAGCTTCTTTTTATACAAATTGTGTATTTTATAGTTATGGATGGAGAAAGGCCACCTTAATATCAAGAAGTCACTCCTCGTTAATGGTTTTTTTTTTTTTTTATCAGTCCCTTGTCAATGGTTGTGACATCACATTTTTGTTACTTATTTATTTCCCTGAGTTAGAGAAATGATATAAACGGAGGGGTCTCTCTATTTAATGCACCATCGGCAAACACGATCGAGTTTATAGCTAATTCTTAACTAGTACAGATATTTCAAGTCGAATTCAACAAAAATCATTTATGTTCATATTGAAATTAATCAGCAAAGGAAAAAGTGTTTGCAGGTCCGAACTAGACTTTTGCAGGCCCTCATTAGGTTATTTGGAATTCATTTGACATAAACAAAAATAATTGAGGAAAAGGTTTATCAGTTGATCTAATAATAATACTAATAATAAAAAAAGCCTTAAGCTTTATCGGGGCTTATCTAGGTAGAGGCTGGCACATCCAGGTCCCAGGTTGGAGTTCCAATTGATAAAGTTATAATCGAATGGTTGAATCTATATAAAACATTTACAAAGTGCTAGCTAGTAATTTGATTAAAAAATTGCTATAACAAAGACATATGTCTCATGTTTGGGTATGGTAGAATATGCAAAAATTTTATTTTATTTTTGATAGGTTGATGCAAAAAAGACAACAACCTTATTTTATTTTTTTACTATTATCACTCGTTTGCTTACAATTGAATCGAGGATCTTTTTTTTTTTTACTTTTGAATGATTTAGGTCGTTGGCGACATATAAAAATTCAATAAATGACTAAAGTAAAGTAATGTTGCTTTAACATGTTGTTAAGTGATGCTATTGGCAGAAAAATTGACTGCTGCGGAAATCGATCGAAATTTGTTGTGTTGTTCACTGTATTGATTGTATTGATATTTGTTGCTTAGTTAATAGTATACTTACTCAACAGAGCAAATTGTAGTTTATATCCCCATAAGAATAATAAATAGAGTATTATGTAGTCCAAATACTATTAGATTGTATAATTTAAACTATTAAATAAAGATAAATCTTTTGATATTAAAAGTTGTTCTCTCTCATCTAATATTTATATTTTGCAATCAAAACTGCAAACTAGAACACTCTAAAAATAAATGCATATACCTTATAATAGCATAAAGCTTACTTTTTTGGTAATTAAGTGTATTGAGATCGATTTTTGTATAATTCGAAGTTAACTCTTTTTTAAGCGATTTTAAGAGTATATTCTTAACTTTAACTTACTGCATTTAAAAAAATTAAAAACTTTTAAATATTAATCCTAAGATTTAAACTTGAGTCTCATCAACAAAATAACACAACCCAGCGGATTATAGCATAAAGCTACCATAAATAGAGACAAACAGGTAGTAAAATTTATGTCAAAAAAAGAAGTGGGTTATGTGGCTAAAACTGAAGTAACCAAAAACAGATACTTGTCCGAGGACTATTGTGGACCTAATTAACACCATCCTAGGTCGTCACCCATCCGAATCAGACCAAGCTTCTCTGATATTTTCATATTTAACAATTATAATGTCAATTGACAAACCATACATGTGCTGTGTGCTAGCTCCATTGTTGATGATGTGATCTCTGATGAGATTGCACTTAACACATACCACCAAAACTCTTTTTTTTCTCTTAAAATGATGCATAATCATAATTCATTTTTTCTCTTGATGCAGATATAATCATAAATCCTTTTTAAACAACCATATATAAACATTAGAAAGCGATACATGCCCAAAAAAACATCACTTTGAATGCTTGATGTTAAGATAGGCAGTTCTTTCGCTAGCAAAAACGCAGTAACCCAACTCGTCAAGCTGCCTTACACCCCAAACCTTAACACGCAGCAGTTCAATAACAACTGGTTTGCACTTTGCTCTTCTTATCGCTGCTAGAACCCAATTCCTTCACAAATCCGTACATTACCCATATAAATGGCTGCTGCAATCTCCAAATTCAAACCAAAAACTTCCCGCCATGCATCACTCAAGATCTGCAAATGCTAGCTCCGGTGGTAGTGGCAGCAGCAGTGGTGGCAGCAGCAATGCTTATCCTAATACAGGGGGTGCAGGTAAGGACTCAGGATGGATCCAAAGAATGGAGGCAGTCGGGTCTCTGCCTCTAGTTATTCTCAAAAATCCTAAAAGGATTATTAGAAACATTAACTGATTATCCTTTGTTTAATTATTTAGATTAAATTTACTCTTTTATAAATGTACCTTAATTCAGTGAAGAAAAATTCTGAATCAGTAAGTGCAGCTACAGGTCTTGCGGGGCGTCACCCAGTTTACAGGGGAGTAAGGCGTCGGCGAAGTGGGAAATGGGTATCGGAAATTCGAGAGCCAAGAAAGCCTACAAGAATCTGGCTGGGGACATTTCCCACCCCTGAAATGGCTGCTATTGCTTATGATGTGGCGGCGCTTGCCCTAAAAGGCCAAGATGCTGAACTCAACTTTCCCAACTCTGCTCCATCTTTGCCTGTACCTGCCTCAAATTCCCCACGTGATATCCAGGCGGCTGCAGCCTCTGCCGCCGCTGCTCTAGGCGCTGCAGGTGATGCTTTGAATGTGAGAAACAATGAGGGTAGAAACAACCCAGAGGCGGCGGCGACGGCGGAGAGAACTGAAGCTAATGAGTTTGTGGATGAGGATTTGATCTTTGATATGCCTAATGTGATTCGCAATATGGCGGAAGGGATGCTTATGAGCCCTCCTCGCTTAGATGACGCTGCCGGAGATGCTGCTGGGACTGCAGACGACGAGAACCTCTGGAAATTCCCTTAATACTTTAAAAAATGTAAAAAATTAATAAATAATAAATTATGAAACAGGCTCCACCAAATATATTGGAAAAAAAAAAAAAAAGGAGAGAGACAAAGCAATCAAGTATAGTACTATATATAGTGTTCAGGGAGCCCAGGGAGTGCATGAGTGTGGCTTTGTTTCTTCTTTGGTTTGTGTACTGATTTTCTATCATGAGGACTTGCTCTTGTTGCACATTATTATACCTTCGTAATGCCGAGCTTAATGTAGCAATAAAAATTTGGCTGTATATATATATGAGTGGTTTGCTTAATTTAAGTTGCACAATATGGAGACATTCTTCTTTTTTTCTTTTATTTATTTACAGAATATTGCTAAATTTATTTAATTTATTGGTGATTGATTGTTTGAAATGCATCGGAATGCAAACAAGATCGATCACTTTGCAATTAAATTTTAAAACAAGCACATTGATTGATTAGTAATCTGCAAATGAAATTGCCCAAAGTTTAAGATATAAAGGAGAAAGGAATTTAAAAGGCAATAAAGAAGCAAAGATAAGATCCATTGTTTTGGTTGGTGAAGAAAAGAGAGCAAGTTGGGTAGTTTAGTCAAAAAGAATAATTAACACGTTGATTATAAGGGTAATAGGATATACTTTCTACATCTTTGCTTTAATTAATTATTTGTTTATTAATTATTAAAGAGCATAGAGAACATGGTTCAGTTTAAACTCACTAACCTAGTGATGACTATGATCCCAATATATGGCCCACCTCGCCCTTGGTTGACATGTTAATCTAACAGTGGGTAGGCATTAATCTGGAAATGTGAAGTGAAGGAGGATGTTGATGGGCCACCTTAATTTCTGTGTTAATGGGGGCAATGGGGGGGTCCCCAAATCATGCATCGTATTTATGTCTTGGTGCACTACTGCTGCACCCACTATTTGCATGCCCTTTGCTAATAAGCTCTTCACTATATCACTGCTGCAGGCTTGACTCTTTCTAAGTTTTTGGAGACTACTGTAACAAGTGAAGGATAGAGACCGACCTCATGTATTTTGTTAAATTTTTTAGTTCAACTTTGTAATGGGTTATAGTATTTTTTGTACTTTCTATATTAATAATAGTGTTATATATGCCAAAAAAAAAAAAATTGAATTGTAAAATTAGTTTTAAGTTTGTTATTAATTTTATATACCATATGATTTTTCCAATAGTATCATAGCGCGGAATCCATCTTGTCAAGCCTATTATTAACTAACGTGACAATACTGAAAAATCATACCAAATTTGAAATATGTTTTGAAAACCATATTGATTCCATACATGATGAGAAGGATGCCCATGTGACGTTCTGTAGGTCATATTGGGCTTAGAAAATGGTCTTGAAAGACAAGAACAAAATTCATACCAGACCTCATTGTGAGGAGGCAGTGTTCCATGACAAAAGGTGCATATATCGAAATAAAAAGGAAAAGCATGTACTCTTAAATATAAAATAAGCTGCTTTGAATCTTAGACAATTAATTTTAAATTGAATTCTTATCTTTGGTTAATAACTTCAAGAGTTCCATTTATTAATTAACAATTATCATCTTATAAATTAATTTTAAGGTTTAAATTTAGAAAACAACATTTCAAATTTTGTTGAATGCATTAAATTGCAGTAAGAATGCACTCTTAAAATCATTCAAAAAATATTTAATCTCATGGTGCACTTAAACTAACATCAAGAGACACCTTATCCACAAAAGGGGAAAAAAAAAGAATAAGGTCTTCACTTTATTGGTTTTTATTAGTTTTTACTTAATAAGACACTTAAGGCATGTTTGGTTGGGAAAATGCTTTTCCACAACTTTTCCTCTTACTTGAATTGTTTATAGTTATTTTCATATTTTAATATTACAACAAAAGAGAGTAAATTTGGTATTTTAGTCTTTGATTTCTCTATGACAAAATTCTTGATATGAAATCTTTTCTTCTTGCATTTTTGAAAGTAAAAAACATTTTCCCCCAACTTTCTTAATGTGGGATCTACTTAACATCTTTTCATTAACTCTTCCTATATCAACTTCTTATCTAATATAAAAAAGTTTACAATTCTAATAAAATTTATTATAAAATGACTAACTTACCATATTATACTTTTCAAACTATATTTTCAATAAAATTAGCCTTTAACCAAATAGGCCCGTAATACTTCTATTCTAATTTTACTCCTATTGAATGATGGCAGAATATCTAAATTCACCTTCAAAGTATAATGGTAGAGATGGATTCACTTTTGAATAAAAAAGAGGACAAACTTACTCACAAAATGTTTGACTTGGACAAATCACCCCAAATTTAATGCGTGACGTCATTTGATGTTAGAAATCCATTAACAATGAATTTATTAGCAATATAACAAATTAATGAATTCTTGATGTCAAATGACAGTCATACATTAAATTTGATATAATTTGTCCAAATTAAAAACTTTGTAAGTGAATCTGCCCCTGTCATTATACTTTGGGGGTAGATTTGGGTATTTTGCCTTAAATGATTGTGGTAACTTTAAATGCGAAAGGAATTTAAAGTTTTCAAGGGTAAAAATAGGATTTTAGTAGCAATAATTGTGTTGTTTATATATTAAATATATATATATATTCTTAAGTGAATAATAGGATTCATTAATAGTACAACAAAGACATCACAAAATGGTAATCCCTAAGCCTATAGCCCTGGCAAGAGATGATTTTGCCTACAACATATATAGACAACTAAGTACATAGAATTATCAATTACAAAATATTGCATAAGCAAGCAAAGCAAACAGACTTTAGAGGACTACTTTTGTGCATTCAAAGCAGTTGAGAAGTTTTATCTAATATTTCAACTTCTAAGGTAGAAATATTAACAAAACCCCCATCCTTGACGAAAACGTGGACAACCAAAGCAAGTGCTACAATTAGTCCAACCCCCACGCTATCTGCGGATGAGATAATTAATACAATACATGTAAGATGGTTTTTTGCTGAGACTAAAGCAACACCGCATATGCGATTTTAAGTTAATAATAATACCACATAGTAGTAGTAATTAACATGGCTATATAATATAAAGCCTTAAGTCCCTTTTTTTTAATCAGCTATAAAGGTTTTCCTGCACTCCCCCATATGGTCAAAGTAGTTACGTTTCTCCATGTGAGAAGTAAGGTGAAACGCAACACATGATTATCAAGTGAATTTCTCGATCGGTACTTGATTAGATATTAACTTGTTAAAAAAAAAAGCTATAAAGGTTTTCCTGCACTCTCCCATATGATCCAAGTAGTTACGTTTCTTCATGTGAGAAGTAAGGTGAAACGCAACACATGATTATCAAGTGAACTTCTCGATCGGTACTCGATTAGATATTAACTTACTAAAAAAAAAAGCTATAAAGGTTTTCCTGTTTGGAAACATAGGTGCAGAAATATGTATACTGTATGTCGGTATAAGGTATGTCGGTATACAGTATTCTTCAAAATGAAAATTAGGAGTACTAATTAGATTGATTAGGTTTATGACAACTTGTGAAAGATGATTAGGATTAAGACTTAATCAGTGATTATGTCTTACTTCAATCACTGATTAGGACTTAATCAGTGATTTAATTAAGGAAAGCGAAATGATTTAATCACCAAACGGAACCTAATAATCACCTATATTGACCGCGCTTAATAAGGACTTCGTGCTTCTCCTATTGATGGCTGTTGATGACATAGGAATACCCTATCTTGCTTAATTAGTGCCCAGCAAAATAAGCGAGATTGACACAGCGAGGATACAACTGTCCCAAAAATCACAATTTAGGCTATCTAGTTTAAAAAGTTAATGATAATGGCCTAGTGGAAAAGTTAATGATCAACAAACTACCCTATTGTTTAGCATATTTTAGTACCGTTGTGTTTATGGGAAAAAAAACTGTTGTTTTGTATTTCAAAGCTTTTTTTCCTTTTTATTCTTGGGTTATATAATGAAATGTGATTATCTCTTATTTTTTAATACATTTCATTACTATATCATATTATTAAAAATTAAAATCTCTTATTTTTGTTGAAAGAAGATTATCATTGATCGCTGTTTACATGATTTGGTTTTTGTACCTCGAGTTTTAGATTTAAGTATTGAGAAAAACACTTAAAAATATTTTATTTTTTGAAATACCCAAAAATTATTAGAAGGGATGTGTTATTGAAACCACAAAATAAAACGAGAAATTAAAACAGGTACTTGTAAGGGTGAAAAGTATTTTCATATGTATTCTTGTTAGTTTGTACATATTTTAAAATTAATTTTTATTCAATCAAAAACAGTTGTTTATACAAAAAAAAATTAAGAATTAATTTCTCATTCTTCTTAAAGAAATCACATTTTAATTAATAAAATGAAAATAAATTCTTCTACTAACTTAGCTACCGCACTCTTTGATATTTCTTATATTCTTAATTATAATAAAATAATATTTTTGCCGACAAAGAAAACAGTAAGCACTTTTAACTTCTGTAGTGCCCAGATCGGGGTGTACAAAAAGTAACAAAACGTATAACTTTTTGTCCCTCTCCTTTTCTCAATTTTAAAGCACTCAATTTAAACTTATATTGCTCGCCTTTCTAGCTTCCTCCACTTTGTTAAGGAAAATTTGGCAGAAACCACTATGTTTTTATTATTATATCTTTAGAAAACATTTCTATCAAGGTCTTTCACTCAATTAATTTTTTAAATATTTGTAAATCACTCAATCTATAAATATTAAATAAGACTTTATTTTCAAAAGTAAAATTATTTACACTAAAATTTTATTTAAAAAATTCAAACTTACATTTTTAATATGATTTAAATTATTTTTTAACCACTTAAGCTAATCCCAATGACTTAACCAATATGTTATCCTGATGGCTTAAAAAAGATAAAATTAAAAAATAATAAAAATAAAAATAAAATAAAAGGTCATCTTTGAGCGACAACTGGGGTAGGCCTTCCCCACCACCCCTTAGTCGTCCATTAAGAAGAAATGGCCAGGCCAGCCCATTTAACATGAGGAAAGAAAGCTATTCTATTCATTCCGAATTGAAGCTTCAACTTCCCCATTTTTTTATGGGCTTTTTTGATGGGCAAACTTCTCCTGTTTGAAAACCCATGTAAGGAAAATCTAATTTATAAATATTTTTATGTTAAAATATTAATTTAGTCTCTCAACTTTTTAATTTATATTAAAATTATCCTTAAACTGCAAAAAATATTAAAATTATTTTAAAATTTTATTTTTCGGTATCATAATAGTCTCTTAAACTTTAATTCAATATTGGCTTAGTACTTGAACTTTGAAGACAGATGTCAATTTAATTCTTTAACTTTGATTAAAAGTACCAATTTAATCCTTTAACTTTGATTACATGTCAATTTGAGATGAAAATAGAAATATATCGCAATAACAAAATATGATTATTTCATTTTACATATTATTAATATTTTTTAAAAAGAACTAAAATTTTGTGATAAGATAATGAGTCATGTGATACTTTTATTAACAAAAAAAGCTATTTTAGTATTGAAATTCAATTTTAAGAATAATTTTAATATTTTTAAAATTTAAGAATACTTTTAATATAAATCAAAAGTTAAGAGATCACATTGGTATTTTAACCATATTTTTAAGAGAATATGAAAAGCGAGCAAAAGAACTAAATTTTTTTTTTCTACTTCAAATGATTTTTTTTTCTTTTTATTTTGGTTACACAATGGAAGACAATCATTTACCATCCCTTATCTTACCCTACCTGCATACCGTGCAATTTGAACTAAAGATTTTTTACTTTTAACGGAAGGAAATAACAACTAAGTTACTTAGATCGTTAGCCTACTTCAAATGATTAGATATACAAGTAAGAATAGTTCTTCACTTTCTAAACCTTTTCTTACTCATCTTACTTTTAACGGAAGGAAATAACAACTGAATTACTTAGGTCGTTGAACTACTTCAAATGAGTAGATATACAATTAAGAATAGTTCTTCACTTTCTAAACCTTTCTTGCTCATCCCACCATTTGAATTTAAAATTACAATAGAAATATTTAAGTTCTTAATTATTAATATGTCTCTTAAAGATAATAAGTTTTAATTAAATTCACTTTAAAATTTATCAAAGGAGAAAAATATAAAGAACTTGTTCCAATTGATACATTCTTAGATGCTTTGATATACTTTACATATATATCCATCATCCATGCTGCAACATTTTTGGTCACTTGCTTTCGTCGTCCTGCTTAACAACCTGTTCCGTCTCCACGGTCCGAACCTTGAACCGCTCAAGCCTGAGGCTTGACGCCTCTACCTGTCCACGAAAGCCACACCTTGGTGACGCCAAACTGCCATCCCAACCCCTTAGCACGGCAGTTCTTGCATTACTCATTCGTTGAAGATCATTATGAGCGTTTCTCACATTTCTAAACCATTTTGTGAAGGACTCAGAACTTGTAAGGTGTCTGCGCTTCAAGGTTGATGGCTGCTGAGACTCTAAGAACTTTGGAAAGTGATTTTCCATGGTATGTGTTAATTAATTTTGATTACTAATTTAGTGATATGGATCGAAGTCGAAGAATTGATGAAACTATATATAAAGACTTGTATAGAGCTAAGCTTTGTTTGCTGATGAAAGAGGGAAAATGTAGAAGAGTGGAATGAAAGCTGAAACGTAAGGAGTTTGGTTTTTATAGGCAATTATCTGTGCAGTGGGATAAGGGTTGACCAACCAAAATTTAAGTTCAAATATGGATCCTTCACAATCACGGGAAAGCTATAGCGACAGGGCTTTATTTACTCGTTTTCTAATTCTAAAGTTGACAAGGTCGATTTTTTTTATTCAAAATTTGTAAAACAAAAGGTGTTTCTAGATTAAATTGCATGGAACTACAAAATACCAATTATTAAATTATTGGGGTCCTTAATATTGGAGAAAAGTCATTCCATCTAATAACTAGTATTATATTGCTATCAGATTATTAATATTAAGAAAAGACCCATTTTATTTAATAATTGATAGTTTACGTTCAGACTACAAAAAAAACCTGGATTTTTTTAATTAAACACTAAAATTTAGAACTATTTTATTGAATAGATCCATCTGAAGATTGCTGACGTGACTAACATTTTTTAGACATTTAATACCAAAATCAGCATTTTAATAAAAATAATTTCTGAGTATAAAGCTTTCAAGCTTCAACATGGCCACCGATAGAATGAGATTCGGGTTAGCTTTACATAATTTTGGTGACTTTGAAATTTCGTTTTTCTGGCGTATAAGATAATTTCGTGCAGACTGCTACGACTAATTCCGCAAGCACGTACATTTCATATAATTATCTATAACGAAAAACTGTCTTATAGTCCGTCATCGTGACGGACTATAAGACAGGACACCCTATCTACAAAATGGTAATCTTATACTATTCTCTCTTCACCCCGCCAACCATATATATTATGTATATGCATGAACAATTAATATGGATAAATATAACTTTAAGCCTATGAAATTTCGGTGATTTGGTCCAATACCAACAATTAAGGGTAAGGAAACATTTAAATTGAAAGTTTGAGAAATAATATAGTTGTAATATTATGTAATATTATAAATTTATAATAAGATGTATCATTATATAATTAATTATTTTTATTCAAAAATTTATATGTAATATTATATATATTTACCTATTTAATGATACATCACACTCGTTTAATAACACATCATAATTATAATCTTACAATTATATGTAACATTATAATTATAACAATATTATTATTGAAAGTTAGCGAGGTTTATATGGTTGAATCTATTACAAAGAACTCTAGGGTAAGTTGACAAGAGTTTGAGAAAGAGAAAATTCATCTATTATATTTCTCCCCACGTGAGAGACAAAAGAAAGGTAAATGGTGCAATAGATAAAACAAGGGACTAAATAATGCGGGAATCAAAATTGAGACCTTTAATTTGGATCGATACTAAAAGTTTTATGCGTTGAAACAGACTTTTATATGAACTCGGAGCTCAGAGGCCAGGTGGTAAAGGTTTTTGCTTCATTTATACATACTTTAATTTAGATTTGTAAGTAGACCAAACCCAATGATAAAAAGTTTATATTCAAAATCCAAATTCAAGTTTAATTATTAACCTAATTAATTAGCTACTAGCTCCAACTCACTTACATATTCCACTTGCGTGCATACAATTTAAATTCAAAACTTTTTTATTTCAAAAAAAAAAAAAAGAACACTAAATTACTTATGTTACTTAGATAAAAAAAATAGGTAAAACCCTTAAATCCACCCTTAAAAAATATCGGTAAGGACACATCCACCTCTCAAAAACAAATAAGGACAAATTGTCCTTCCAAATCATAAATCAATACAAATTACCCCTTTTTCAACGAAAAACGTCAGAGTTTTGTTTGCCACGTCAGCATTTTTTAACAGAAAACGTTGAAAAAGGGGTGATTTGTATTGATTTATGATTTGAAAGGGTAATTTGTCCTTACTTTTTTTTGAGGGGTGGATGTATTTCTACCAATATTTTTTGAGGGTGAATTTGAGGGTTCTACCTAAAAAATAATTTTATATTTGAGACTCAATTTAGGGTGATCTTATAGCAATATCTCCAAACTACATTTTTTTTAGGGTGATTGTCTACAAATATTACTTGCCTACATTTATGTATTAAAAAAAATAATTGATACACATTCAATTTAATACATTTTTTGACATTTGTCCTCGTTTAAGTATTAAAATATGAGGTTTTTTAATTTATACCCTTAGGGTACTAGTTGAAAATGTATTAATTGTACTTTTTTATATTAATTGTACTTTTTTACATTAAATTTGTATAGTGAAATGTAAAAACAAACTTTATTTTTAACAATAATACCACATGGATGATTTTAATTGGGTAGTTAAATAAATTTAAAGTTAATTTATATTTTTTTATATAAATTAATTGCTAAAAAATATAATTAATATACTCTTTTAAAAAAAATTTAAAATATAATATAAGTACAGTAAACTCTTACATCCTAATACATGATTTTATTTTTAAGTTTATTATGTGTCTTTAATTTTAGACCAAACGAATAATAATTTTTTAATGAGAATATTATGCAGTGAATTAAATAGAAATATGTACCAATTAATGTTCATTAAAAATTTATACTCTCTCTATTCAATTTTTAGTTGTTTTACTTTTTAATTTGCAACTTTCATAATTAGTAGTCCCTTTTTTTTTATTTTAAGATGACATTAATGATTTTACTTCCATTTTATACCATTATTATAAGAAGATAATTATAACAATTGTGGTTATTATCATCATCAATATTGTTAAGGGTACTAAATTTTTAATTTTTTCTTATATAATGTTTGAAAATATTAGTTTATTGATTTATTATAATATATTAACTAATAAATATTAATTGTTTTATAAGTATTTTAATTAATAGTTACAATTATTAATTATTTTTATTAGTCAAATTAAACAAAATTTGTACTTTTAAAGACAACATTTTACGGTTTTGGTGGTTATCACATTATTGTTGGTGGTTATAATCTTGCCCAATTATAACACAATTTTTTTTGTTATCAACAATTATAACACATATTATAATAGCAAGTTTATTTAATTTATATTTTATATCCTTATTTTAAGAAGATAATTACAACATGTATTATAATAAGTACTGTCATTTAAATAATAATTAATTAAAAAATTATAAAATTTTTTCAATTAATTTTTACAACTTTAATTAATTAATTAATTTTTTTTAAAAGAAGTAGGCCAACTAAATTTGAAAGAGGTAGTTGTTCGAAGAAGTTTTCTCCTGCTTTATTCCATTCAACTACAATAGCATGAGAAATTGCATAGGGTGGCCTAATAAGTTATGTGGTTGAGATTTCAATTTAGTAGCTTTAAGTTTAAATATTAAATTAGATGGAGAAGAATTTAAGATAAAAAAAAGGTTTATTACTTTTGTATAATTTACTATCAAAAATATGTTTGGCTTGAAATAAATAAAGAAAAATAAATAAAAAATAATTTTTTTAACTAATTAAATTATAACATTGTTAATATTATAATTTATATAAAAAATATGCCTCCCCTCTCCTCATGTGTGTTTCCTAAAACCAAACATAATCTAATGTTAAAAGAAATAGCTAAAGAAAGTTGATAATTGTCAATAGAGTCCCCAGCTTGATCAAACTGGGGAGAAACTGAAATTCTTTATTTTCAGTTTCCTATATCAAATGAAAAAAAAGAATTTGAAATAACAAAAGAATGGATGGAATCAAATATATCCAAATGTTTGACTTGTCAACGATCAAAAGTTAAGCTTGCTGTCATCGTTTCTCTTCTTCTTCCTTAACAACTCCTCCCAAATTCACCGTCCGTATTTTGAACCGCTCAAGCCCCTCTACCAATTCTTCCTCAGGTCCGTCTAGACCGCGCGAGGAATTCCAACTTGCAGTCATTTCTCTGAATCGTTCAAAGTTATGCACAATTTCCTGAACTCCTCCTTTAACGCCGCGGGTAGCGGTATTCAACTCTTCCAAATTTATGGTGCCCTTTATGCTCTCCGGAAGCTTTTCATGCCACTCAGAGACAATTCTCAGAAGGTCTTCAATGGCCTGTTTCTCTTCTTCTTCAGTTGCCCTTGCGGTAGATTGAGGGATGGAAGTGTCCAAACTCTGGAACTGAAACATTTCTTCCGTAGAATCCAAGTTACAATCCATGTTAACAGGAACGAAATTGTAGCTGTTAATGGGTCTGGTGGGCTGAGGAAATTGATTCATCGTGTAACTATGATGATCTTGTACAAAAAAAAAAAAAAAAAGGCTAGCAGAAGCAATTGAACAAATTTTTGATTTTTTGAATTGAACAGATGGCTCGAGGTTTTCTTTGTGTGTTTTTTCACAAGAATTGTTTGGAAATGAAATAGAAAGGTATGCAAGGCAATGGCCTTTGTGTATGGAGTGTATTTATATAGGGAACAATGGTTGACAAGTCAACATTTTAACTCTGAAGACCAGTACTCCTTTATTGAACTGAAGACGAATTCAACAGATAATTAGTTTTCTTTCGTATAGTCAACTCATTGACCAAGTATTTGCACCCAAAAGGTAAATTATTGAATCTGTCAAACATTTGTTGCGACAGGAATGGCAGTTCTTGTGGAATGTTGGACTGACCGGATATTAAATATCTGGTAATCTTTTTTTTTATTCCATATGTATCCACAATTTAGGAGAATTGGTCCAATCTCCATTCCATTACAAAACAATTTCCAAGCATCCCCGTTAAGGTTTTTACTTTTTTATTTATGGTCAAATATTCTTGAGTTAAATTTTACATATTTTAAAAATTAATGTTTTTACAAATATTTTTAAAAACACTTCCTGATATCGTAAGTTTGCCCCGTATATCGGGTTAATATATTAGAAAAAATTAATTTTTTTAAGGTATTGACAAACACTATAATCCTAATTGTTGAGCAGCACCTGGGACTGCTCGTGTGTCGCAGAGCTGAGCAGAGACGAGCATGAAATCGTCTATGGTTACTGTAGTCATGTCAATCACTTTCTGTTGGAACTTCACCACCAGAAAGTAGAGCGGATTCTGCCTTGTATCTTGAATAAATCAAACGGGAATTCAAGAAAATAAGGGATTTGTGTACACGGAAGAAAATCCCTGTGTAAAAACTTTAAAAATCCACGGCATATAGGATCATTCGGATCATAAGTACCAATTTTGCAACTGTTTGATCCAATTCGATGATAAAACATCCATCAAGAACCATCGTCTCTGCAAATTCATCAGTACCCATTTGGAGATTTTCCTAATAACAATCCCTAATTCGTTTCCCAGTGACTGTACGGCATTCAGAAGATCTTCCAAGTTCGATCATCCGTAAATGAGGCCCGCCGTAGTGGTACGGTCGTCTTGAGATAATATGGGTTGATAGAAATTACCGATGATTTTGACCAGCTTACCGCAGATTTTGACCAGCTTCGGGGAACTCGGCGGCGGCACTGAGATTTTCCGGTACTTGGAGACTAGGGGATGCTTGGTTGACATGATCGGGAAACCAAACTGGGCCTATGATTCAAGGTGTGCAGGAGTGACCTGACAAACAAACGGGCTGGGGGAATGGTAGGTCGATTGTATTTTGGGCTTTCGAGGGTCCAAACCAGTTTTGTTCTTGCACCCCGTAACCCAGGGATAGTAGAGCGAGTGACAAAGTCCATCTGCTTTCCCTAGATGGTACTGCCGAGTTGTGGGTTTGAACCCAACCTGGCCTTCCCCCTCCTCGCCAAGTAAACCAGCCATACCTGTACCCCCTAACTTTGTTTTTCCATTTTAAATAAGTTACTTAGTGCCTGAGGATATATAGTTTTCACCTTTTTCTAACCTTAATTACCCTGCCTATAAATTTTAAATCATAAAACCAATCCTTAAGAAAATTTACTCTTAACTCTTAAAATACAGAAAAAACTACACTACCAGAAAAAGCTTTATTTTTGTTAGAATATTTCGAACAAGAATATATCTTGACTAAAAAAAAAAAACTTAATTCAGTCAGGTATTTTGATTGAAATAAGTTTTAATCTTATTAAAAGGTATTTAACAATAATTCGATCTAAAATTATTTTGATCAAATATATTGACCAAAATAAAAGAGTCCCAATTGAGGCCATAAGTAATTCGATCAAATATTTTATTCAAATTATATTAATAACAAAATAATAAGCATTTCGTTTATAAATTTTGACTGAATTAATTAAGTCATTTCTGTTTTAATATAGTCATATTTTTTTGGTAAAATTTTTTTATCGAAATAACTTCTCTTTTGTTTTTTTTTTTTAATTGTATTAGTATAGTGCTTTCTTTCCTAAATTTTTTAATTTTCTATGAAATTATTTTGGACAATATGCTTGACCAAAATAACTATCTTCCTTCTTCTTCTTTTTAATTGTGTTAATATGGTACTTTCTTTCCTATATATATATTTATTAAACTATTTCAGACAAGATATTTGACCAAAATTATATTGTTTGGCTCTAAGAATTAAGTGAAAATTCTTGAATTTTTTACCAAAATTATTTCGAAATTTTTTTTTTTTCGAAATTAGATGTTTTGGCTTTACAAATCAAGTAAAACATTTTGAATTTTTCACTGAAACTATTTAAGCAAAATTATTGTCTGAAATTAGAATTTTTTTTAACCTTAGAATCATGTGAAATGCATCAAAGCTATTTCAGTCAAAATTTTTTATCAAAATAATTTAATCTCTATAAAAACACTTCAGATACTTACAACTGTATTTTACCCATTTCGTTCTTCTTTCTTTTTGCTTTTTCATTCATTCTGCTTTCCACACTCATCTTTCTCATCTTTTTCTTCCTTTTAATTACTTCCCCTGCACATTTCTCTTTACTTCCTTTATTTTCTTTCATTTCTTCCTTTTTCTCATCTTCTCTTTTCTTCACTTTCCCTTTTCTTTTATTCATTCCCCTCATCTATATTAGAAGACCCTGCTCACTCATTTTAAAATCTATATTTGACAGACCTTCAAAATAAAAATAAAAGTTCAAGTTCTCAAGTGTTAATAAATCTCTTTTAAGAGACAATTACCTTTTCTTAATCATACTATTAATGTCAAGGTACGTAAATTAAAAAAGGATGGCACGCACGACCCCAATATTAGCCTGCTGCATTGCTAGCACGTCTTCTTTTTTTTATTAGCAAAATAAATTTTATTAAAATATAGTACAAGCGGTGCTCTCCCGCATATACGAACCATTATTTATTCTCACAACAAACCAGACTGGCCTCTTTAATAAGTTCTATACCATCAATCTTTCAAACCTTCCACAGCACATGGCTAGAAGTCCCTAATTTTCTAGTTCAAAGGCGACTCTTTTGACTCGCATAACACAGTAACACCTATATATGGATCAAAGAATGAAATCCAGCAATATGATATACTTACAATTAATGCAACTTAAGATTATAATATTATAAGTCATGAGGCAGCATGTCATTATATATATATATATACATATATATGTTGATGTACCATAAATGAACTATTAAATAAAAATAATAAATTATATAATAATATATTATAATTTTAAATTTATAATATTTTTATATATCATTTAAAAGTGAAATCAATCATTCCAAAGAGTCAAATCCACGGAATCATCCACGTCATCCCAACTGAACCCTTTTTGCATACCTAGAGGAGTCAATATCAACCCTTCCGCCATACCATCTAGTATCCCTGGCATGTTAAACACCTCCTCCTCATCCACAATCGAATTCAAAGAACTTTCCTGGATCTTCTCCGAGCTCTTCAAGCACGGTAATGGTGAAGGCGGCAAAGATGACGGTGACAACAAATTTTCCCCGCCAAATGCCTCTGCAGCCTCCATAGCAGCAGACTGAATGTCCCTAATGGAAGACGAGTTCGCACGAGGCAATGCCTGCGCTGCATCCGGAAAGTTCAACGAAGCAGCCTCTCCCTTGAGAGCCAAGGCTGCCGCATCATAAGCTCTAGCTGCCATCTCCGGGTTCGAGAAGGTCCCAAGCCATATGCGAGACTTCTTGTTTGGCTCCCGTAGCTCGCAGACCCATTTACCGTTTCTTTGCCTGACGCCTCTATACACTGGGTGGCGCGTCTCCTGAAACTTCTTCCTCCCTGCCTTCCGCTTCTGCACACCGCTGATGGACGTTGTTGACAATAACTTCTCCTCTCTACATTCCATTTTTCTCCCTCTTTATATATATTTTTTCTTCTTCTTTCTTCGTAAATTCTATATGAATCTAGCTGAAGAAATGATTTTTTTTATCAGACTATCTGCAGAAATATAATTGATGTCTTAATGGACTATAGTGTGGTGTGGGAATGATATATGAGGAATATATATATATTGCATGAGGGAGGTAGAATTAATTGAAAGAAAGGCATTCAAAACGTGCTTTTATTGCTCATAGAAGTTATAGAGGTGGAAACTGCATATACGTGGATGAATTCAACGAAATATGGAATGTGTATCACGCGCGGAAAAAGCTTCAGACAGTTTTGTCCAAACGGCGAAAAACGTTATTACTACAATAGTTTAAGTTTGGGTGTGACGGCCTAATCCAACTCCCACAATCTCACGATTATATGCGCGTTTTATGGTTTTTTTTTTTTTTAATTTAAGATTTATTCAAAAATAATAGTTATTTTTTATTTTAAAAAATAAATATATTTTATTTTATAATATATTACTAACAAATTAATTTAATTAATTAAAAAAAATATTTTTTCCTTGTTTTTTTTTTTTAATTTCATCTCCTCTTTCTTTTCTTTTGTTAGGTTCTCTTTGTTTTTTAATGATGATTTAAAACTATAAGTGAAAGAGTTTAATTTATTTTGTATTAAGTGTGTAGGAAAACTAATTCACGAATTTTAATCTTTCCCAAATATTAAAATTAAATCCTGTCCTCATTGTCCAAAGTTCTAGGTTTGAATAAATTCTAATTGATTCAAATCAATCCCGTAGTTCTATTTTCGAAAATAGTTCAAACCAATATTTTTAGCTTCGAAGTAAAAATTCTAGAAGACAAATGTTCAATAGTTCATTTATCTATTTTGTCTTAATGGTCTTTAGAGAGATCCAAATAACTAACTCACTTTTCAAAACAAGTCAAAGTATGTTATAGGAAGTAGAAAAAGGGTGGAATTTGATTGGAGCAATTATGAGGTGACTTTGAAGGGCAAAACAGGGTTTAATTGCAAGATTTTCCAACCAACCATTAAAAGAGCATAAAAAATCAGATCTAAGCTCTCTCCAATAGACTTCTTCAAAGGAAGATAAAAAAACAAAGTTTGAAATTGAAACTGTTCTAGATCTTCTTATTCTTCTTCTTGTGAGCTTTTTGGGTTAATTGCCTTTGCTTACAAGGGGTTGGGTGAGTTGTTAAGATTCACTTGTGAGGGTTTAATTTTACACTCGCGAGCAAGAGTTCGTTCTGATTTAATCTTGCACCATAAGTAAGAAAATCCTAGTAGATTAAACTCTCAAGCAAAGAGGTTTAGAGAGCAGACGTACTCCGAGTTAAAAGAACCACTATAAATTACGACTTGATATTCTCTTTGCTTTCTTTTTATTTCTTTACACTTTATTTACAAGATTGCAGTTAATCTTTATTTATTTTACATAATAATTTATGTATTGAAAATTTGATCCACGTTTTAAAAAGAAATTAAAAAAAAAAAAAAACCAAGTTTTGGAGTAAATTAATAAGACCCAATTCACCTCCTCTTGGGTAGCTAGCTGCTTTACATCTCTCAAAACCAAACAAGCTCTAAAAGGTGCACTGGGGAAATGAATGAAGCAGTTGTATGTAACTTGTTTTGAAGAGCTGAAAATTGGTTTAAAGTTTCTTCTGTTTTTCAATTTTCATGTGGCATTTGGGTTTATAATTAGAAGAAATAAATCTTCTGCAAATAGTACGATAGGGACATGGAAGAGGCCGACAGACGGGACTTAATTGGTGTGACCGTGGCGTTGCCTCGGGGTTGGGCATAACGTGATGAAATATTTTTCTTTCTTTCCTTTTTTTCAGATTTGAATTAGGGAAACGAGGATAATATTTTTCAGTCTCTTCCCAATTTAAAAGTATTAAATTATGATTAAAAAGACAAAAATATATTATTAATAAATTTTCATGTATTTCCAATTTATTAAGGACAATTTTATCTTTTTAACCCTCAAATAATTAATACTTTCAAGTATATATAGGAGGACAGTAAACATTTCTATTAGAAAAAATCATAGGAGGTGGGGGTTTTTATCCTTGCCAAAATTCATATTAAACTAAACTTTATTATTATTCTCCATTATACACGTTCTCAAGTTCTAAAGCGGCGCAACGACTGTTCGACCAAACTGGTCGGCCCGGAAAGATGGATTGAATTGGGTC
>BPVZ01000012.1:2932332-2946747 GCA_020521535.1 Rubroshorea leprosula
TGTCTTTTCCCTTTTTTCGCAGTCCAGCTGTTAACCGTCAGGTATTCCCATTGGTGCAACAACGTAGACGACGTCCTTCGGGTCTTAAGTGACAATCCCGGCCCATTTCCTTTATCGACTTTAATTTTTTTTTTTTTCTTTCTCTCCTCTTTTTGGTTTTTTATATGTACTGTTAAAAACAGGTTGTTTGGGTAAGCGTGACGCCTGCATTGTCTCACCTTTTCGTTTTTAACACGTCCACTTGATTTTGCAGTTTCTGTCAACGAGTACCATACTATCATTATTAGTTCAAAATCGTTAGATGAGGGCAAACTTATCGATAATTTTATTTATTTAATTTATTTTGTCATTTTTATTTTGTTTACTTATTGTAAGATTTAAATTTAAATTTTAATATAAAAATTTAAAATTTTAATTACCAAACATCTATTAATAAACTTTTTAACCTAATGAGTGATTAGTTTATGCGGTAAAATTAGATAGATTGAAAGTTTATTTAGACAATAATTTAAAATTTTTTTATTTAGTTATGGAAATATATCAAATATGATTCAAACAATTTTTAACAAACAATTTAAGGCAATGGGAGCTAGCTTTTGTAGATAAGAAATTTGAAAATTCTTACCATAAAAGCAATACTTATTAATGAGTCAATGTGATGAACGGACGCTAGTGAGTAGTGGAAATATAAAATCTTTAGCTTTGTATGGGAATGCGATACAATTGTCGGTTAGAATCACACTTGCAACTTATATATCTCGATTCTTAATTTGTCGGTTTAAACATCCATCTCATACTTTTTAAGATTAATATTTAGTACTTAATAGACCTACACCCGTGTGTCAAGTCCAATCAGATATCTGATAACTTGATTCTTTGAATGTCCTAAACCAATGAGAAAGTAACTCGACTCTCCAACCAACAACAATTTTGGCCGGAGGAAAAAAAATTCCGGCCTGAAAAGAAAACCAAATACGCCCAGGGTAGAAGGTAGAAATCTTGCATTCCCATCTCAACCAACTTCTATAACCTAATTAGATTGGGACACATGAAACACAGTTAAACATAAGCGAACAAAACCAGACGTGCCAATAAGTAGAATTAATTCATTGGCTTCGATTTTAGCAAAGAACGTGCAAAATCCATCACAGAATTTGAGGAACAAAATTTAAGTATTTTCCACTTTCACCTTGCAGAACAAATTAAGAATCACTGCAAATGTAAGTATTTTTGCATCCAAACAAGCCATAAACTTCTGGGTAAACGTATATGTTTGATTATGATTTCTCCATTTGGCTAAGAGAGATTGGTTTAATAGTACTAACATGGACAAAATAGGGAAAAAAATAAATGGGGACGAATTAATTAAACAAATTAGGAGCATTATTTTGCATGTTGAGAATAAATTTTACCAAGCTCAAGAATCCTGAGAAACAAACAAAAGGTTCCCCAAAAACCAATGAACATAACTGTTCATCCTTTTGCATTCACTATTTTAAGTTCTACATGTACCTAAAACCCTCTTTGTCTTTGTTATGATAATTTAATTTCCATCACTTCGGGTTGTCGGGGACATGCTAGATTTAAATAATCCATTCACATACTATAATTAGGATAAAATTTAATATTCTTTCCGTTTGATTTTAAATAAAAATATTAAAAATTCTCATTCCAACTTTACCCTTTTTGAATAAATGAAATCACATATTTAATTCAACATTATTTTAAATTTAAATTAAAGATAAATATAAAATTACTACTATTAATTGTGTCGGTCATGAATTTTTGTATCTTCCTCTATAATCATAACAATCAAAAGCATGACAATTAAAATGAAACAAAGGGAATAATTTTTTACATTCTAAATTATTAGTTGAGACATGTTATCATTTTATGAGAGTGACAAGATTTAAAACAAGGGTTTTCTTATGTTAAATAATTACACATTTTATTAATGGCCCTATTTGATTTGGTAAGGAAATAGCTAACAGTTATATATTTTAACTATTAGTTATTTCCTAACAATGAAACCAAACAATACCATTAAGTTAAATGTCAATTTTGGTCCCTTAACTTTAAAGTTTTACATAATTTTCATCTCTCAACTTTTTTCTATACTTTTTTAGTTCTTCCGTTAGTTAGTCCATTAAATCTATTTGAATCTTCATACTTTTAGTCCCTTAACTTCTAATATAGGTGCATTTAACAAATTAACTGACAGAAAGATTAAAAAAGAACACTTTTTATGGTCAATGGACCAAAAAAGTGTACAAAAAAGTTGAGTAATGAAAATTGTGTAAAATTTTAAAGTTGAAGGATCAAAATTGACATTCAGCCTACCATTAATTTGAGAATGAAAAGAAAAATGTTATGAATCTCATGATATCAAGAAAGGGATTTTACAGTTTTTAAAAAACAATAACAATTGATGGAGGGGAGATCCGCTTTAATCTTTATTGATAGTTATAAGAACTTTTTTGTAAGATATATATTGATTATGTAAAAAAGTTAAGATAAATACTTAACTTTATATGCAAATTAATGTTAAATTATGTATTTATTATATTGTTTGTAACTTTTAGGACACAGTGTAAAAACCCTTGGCATATTATTGATTTAATTTTGTTTTTTTGTCTATTTTATTTATAATGATGGGAATCTGCGGCCAGGTGGATTTGCATTGTTGTCTTTACTCTTATATGATCATATTCGTAAGGAGTACTTAATTAATTCCTCCATCAAGAGTACTCAAAATAAGTAATTTTTTTTAACAGGTTACAATTTTCGGGAGAGAAGATTGAACTCTAACATAAGATTAAAAGATGCATTTTACGATCAAACGTATAATTATTAGTTCACGAGGCCAAGTGCACTCAAAATAAGTAATTAGTGGAATACTAATGGGAAAAATATATGCATCAATTATGAAGCCCACCAACCCAAAAAAATTACTCTCCATGTGGCGGATTCAGTCATAGCGTGCATGAATGCGTGTTTTAGGATTGGTATAGAATGTCTGTGCCGAAAGCTATCATCATAGAAAGCACTTTAATAATGAAAAAAGTGTTTTTATTACCGCTAATATTGAAAAAGTGCTTTACTTATGAAAGCACTTTTTCATTATTACAACCTTGTCCGAGGATATTGAAGTTAATAACTACTCCTTCCGGACCAATAAGATGTAGATGATTAGTGACAATGACTTCTATTTAAACTTTAGTCTC
The DNA here is from genome assembly GCA_020521535.1 of Rubroshorea leprosula. Classification (NCBI taxonomy): domain Eukaryota; kingdom Viridiplantae; phylum Streptophyta; class Magnoliopsida; order Malvales; family Dipterocarpaceae; genus Rubroshorea; species Rubroshorea leprosula. Next base: position 2,935,557 of record BPVZ01000012.1, read on the forward strand.
ATGAGCAGCGTTTCAAAGACAGGATTATGGATCGATCTAGCTTCTTTTATGGTTCTTGGTTTGACTAGTTGGACCGGCCAGTCAATCTTAATTTTTAAAAGCACTACTAATAAAACTTTACATTAAACTCTTAAATTTATTTCAGATTTTTAATTAAGTTATTAAATTTTTATTAAAATAAATAAACTTCTAAACTTATTGATATAGATAATTTAATTCTTTTATTTACAACAATAAAACACAAATAATTGTTAAGTCTGCTATAAGAAAGAGAGTCAAATTGTTTATATCAATAATTTTAAAAACTTATTTTTCTTTAATAAAACTTTAAAAACTTAATAAAAAATTTAAAATAAATTTAACAACTTAACGTGAAGTTTTACCAACACTACTCCCAAGTCCTGAGTAGGGGCGAAAAAACTACTATATGTTATGAATATAAACTTATGTTGATGTTACCAAATAAGGGTGAGTAGTGCATTAAAGGCCGAACAAACCCAGTAGATGGGTTTAGATAGGAATTGAGTGAAGTGGGATTCCCTTCCTCAGTAAATATACTGGTAGTGGGCAGCGGATCTACTTTGTCTCCCATGTCTTGAAGAAAAGATCAATTATTGAAGGTAGGTAAAATGGAAATGGGAATAGCATCTAACTGATATGTACTGTTGAGTGAGAAGGAGACAAAAATTTGTTTAATTTTTTTTTTTCACCGAAAAGAGTAATCTTTGGCTGTAATTCAGATAGGCACTTGATTTAAATTGCTCCTTAAACTGCTTCTTCTACAGAGAGGACATTAAACAATTTTATGTGAATGTTTGTTTTTCTTTTCTTTATTTTAATTGAAAAATTAGAATGTCTTGGTATATTTAAAACATCAAGATATTTAATAATAATTACATTATAAATTTAATAAAATTAAGATTTACTCTATATTCCATATATTTAATGGTTATAATTAAATCTCTTAACATGTATTTTAAATACCAAGACGTCTTGATATTTAAATTTATTAATGAGAAAAGCTAACATTGATTTCATCACTAATGTCATATAAATTATTTTAATTAGACAATTATTTAAAACATCAACTTTTACTTTTTCAATAACAATTAATATTAAAAAAAATTCCCTAACTTTGTCCTTAAAATACAAATTTAAAAAAATCTTTTATTATTTAGTACCCATAGTAGTGGCTAAATTTGTTATCAAACTAATTAGTTGGACTAGCAGGTCCAGCATAGCATTAAAAGCACTATTCCTAATTCCTAGGTAGGGGCCAAACACCCACATTGGCCATGGCCAACAAGAGAACATGAATCCAATTGGTCACAAACTTGGTTGTTTTCCTTCCCCTCTTCGGTGATTATAGATATTTCATTACTCTAATGATAAAAAATGGTTGATCCAAAATGAACTCTCCAACAAATTGTTGATGAAGTGACTTACTTTTTCTCACGGATAATGATTCAGAACATATCCCAGCAGGCCCCAGTCAGATTATTTGGCCAACAAGAGAAGAATGAAAAACTTTGTCAAAACATGCATTTTGCGGTAGTTGATCTTTGGATGGATAGGCATTGCAATCCTAATACCAAAATTACTCATTTTATAAATGTCATCCATGTAGGTTTATCGTCCACAACTCCACTCCCATTTATGATCTGTTCAAAGTTGAAGTTGAAATTAAAGTATTAGATTCAAAAAAAATTTTAATCAAGTTTTAGATTTAAATCTTAAAATGAGTTGAAAAAAAAAAAATTACTACCTCTGTTCAATTTTCATATACTTATTTTAATTTGGCATATTTAAATTTAGTTGTTTAATTTTTTTAAAATTTTATTTAATGCATTTATTTTTAGTTTATTTTATTTAAAGGATAATTACAACATATATTAAATAAGAAGTCATATTTAAGTGATGATTAATTAAGAATAAATATGAAAATTCATCAATAAATTATTACATATCTAATTTATCAAAAAAATAAATTTACTAAAATTGAACATGGAGAATATTCATTAAAGATTTTTACATTCTTTTACACCATACTGATATTTTAAGTGCATGGCAGACTATACTCTATATCAATAGCAATACTTTAACTTGCATTAACATAAAATTTCCAATAAAATTATAAAAATACAATAGAAAATAGTTTTCGAATAAAAAAATCAATTATGTACATATATATTCATAATTAATTATAAAATTATAATATCACATAATATTACCAACAATTAAAGTACTTTAGTTGTAATCTATTTTCAATAAGACTAAAAAATCTTGAATTCAAATAACATAATATGCAAATCAGGTGAGTTAAGAATTAAAAAATGATTATCTCTTATGATATAATCCAAAATCTAAAAAATATATCATATGAGTTAAGATTTATTTACACACAAATCTTATACATCATATTTATATAAAATCTATATCATTTATATTTTAACTTTTAATTATTAAAATCTATTTATTTTTATCATATTTATTAAATGTAATTATTTTGTATCTAAAAATCATAATAAATGTTAATTATTTAAAATAAAAAATACATAATTAAAATATTATATTAATATAACATATAAATAAATCACTATTTTTTTAACAAAAGGTAACAACCCTCTTATTTCCTTAAATCTTTCTCTACTTGATTTAAGATACAAATTTAAAATTTTAAAATTTTAACAATTGAACCACCATATTAACTTATAAATAAATCACTATTCATGCCTCATAATATTATAATTTTGTCATTTTCGTAGAAGATATTATTCGACCACGCAATCTTAGCAACATAAGCGTTGCCAAATCCTAATGGGCCCTCGAAACGCCAAAACATTTTCACAGAAAACAAAATAAAATATATACGAGGAGGACAACCCCTTGTAAATGCACCGTCAAAGGCCGTGCGTTGCATTGCATTGCATTGCATCGCATCCCTCGCAAATGCATCTATTTAGCACGTGTTTAGGGATGCGCCGCGTCCACGTGTCAGCGACGGTCGGATTTTTGTCCGTACTCTCCATCCTGGACCCCACCATCCCATACCCAATTATGTTTACCAAACTTTGCCATGGTCAAACGGCAACATGCCCTGCCGTGCCACTTCTTCTACATAGGATTCTATAGTTCTCCAACAATTTATGGAATCAATTGGGAAAATAAAAATTATTTTGTGGAATCCCAAACCTTTTTTTTTTTATTTAGTACCGAGGTGGGCAAATCAAAATCGTCATTCGAATTATTTTTTAGGGAAATTTAGGTGTTTTGTAACCCACCTTCAAACCCAATGTGACAAAGAAAATAATCAACATCTAAACTTGTTTGAGCATGTTATTTTTTAATACTAAAACTAGATTCCTCCTTAAATTAATTTGCAATTTCAAGATTAAGTCATTTTTGTTTTGAGTTTTTTTAACATATATATATACCCTTAGGATATAAGTTAAAAGTATTTTTTTATTATATATGTATATAAAAAATTATAAAAATTGATATTAATTTTAGTATCAATGCTAAATTGATGAATTTAATTGAAAAATTGAAAAATTAAATATTAACTTTTATTTTTTCAATATAAATTTATGATAAAAATATGTATTAAATATATCCTTAACCTATATTTTAAGGATACATATTAGACAAATATTTTTTTAAGAGTCTTTTGTTTTGTAATTAAAATTGTAAAATGGGAACCTTAATATGAGAAGAGGGATCCCAATATTAAAAAATCATTCATCATAAGACTTCTATTTTATAATTTAGTATGGTTTGAATTATAAAATAATTTTCCATTCTTTTATATGTATATCTTTAGGAATAAAGGATTTGACAATATGTTAATATGTTGCCATATATTATTAAATATAACATCATAATTTCAATTGTTCTTTATCAATCAAATTAAAAAATTATATTAATGAAATACAAGGGATTCTTCATCCCAAACCATGTCTTAATGCATCAGCACAACTTCAAGCAAAAAATCTAACAAAAACATCAACATGAGTTGATTGTCATCTTTTGTGACTATAATTTCTTCTCTCTGAAATGCCTTTCGAGTTTCACGATAATCCTCAATAGAGGAACAACTTACAAGTGGTTGATGTAGAAGTGAATCCAAACATGAGACTTATTGTGTGATGAGTTTGGTAAATACTTCGGATGCTTTTACTTATAATCCAATTTGTTATGACCTTCGGCTGCAGATGGTTTTCTTCTGAATAAAAGGGGGAATATTGTTGTTCTAGTGTCCCTTTCAACTAAATTTTCAAGAGCCGAAAGGGACGACATTGCTGATATGCCCGATATTTATATACCCATAAGAAAATTCTAACCATAAAAACTAGAAAATTCTTTTGAGTCATTGAGGGTGTGGTTGCATGCATATATATAATTTCAACACCCATTATTTTTAATTTAAATAATTTTTATGCCTCTCATTTTGTCTTTTTGCCCAACTTTATGCCTCTCCTTTGGAAAAATCAAAAGAAACACACAAATTTGTATGCAATGACTAACGAGTGCATTCAATTATGTCTCGTTCAAAGGTGACACCCAAATCTTTCCTTTGAGACGAAAACAACACCCCCCACTTCTCTTTCCAGATCAAATGGGGTTCTCCTCATCTAGTCATGGAAGGGCTTCGTCGTAATGGATATTCATAAATAATTAAACCCCAGATATGGACATGGGTCCATGGATTCTCCTCTCCTTTGTGTACATATATTATCTCTCGAGTTCTATCCTTTGTATGATCTAAATATGCATGCATGCATACATTAATCTGATCCAAACAAAGTGTGCTTGACCATCTGAATTATGAGACAAATAGTGAGTTGTATCTTTGTGCATTTGTTCGGATCAGTAGACAGAATGTTTCACCATACTTGAAGCAACAGTGTTAGAGAACAAATAATGTCGATGGCACATCGTAGTCACGTATCTTCCCGACCAAACTGGATTAATTAATTAAGTTGAGATGAAAAGCATGCTTACTCCACTAATTATGTTTAGGTTCATGCATATATATATATATATATATCAATTAATCTAGAAGGAAATGTCATGGATGTTTCTAATTAGAAAAATTAAGAAATGGTAAAACTACAAGACAAAATAAGGAGGCAATTATTGATTTTGATTCGGAATTAATTAGTTAATCATTATGTGGATAAGAACTTTTGAGTACGTGACTAATTAAGATTAACCTTCTTCCGCGTCTTTGGTGATGTACATCTGACCATGCGGCCATGATTAAGATTAGGTGTGGACAGTGGACCAACGAAAATAAATCACATCAGTATATTAATTTAATGGTGTTTTTTTTTTTTTTATCTTGATTACACAATAAAGATAACACTTTCCCTTTATTACTTTACTCCACCCATATAATATGTAACTTAAATATCTTATTTTCAGTAAAAAAAAATTATTATTAAACTATTTAAGTCCTCTGGTAATTACGTATTTTAGATATATATGAACTTTGATCACGTGTTATTAATAATGTTTATTTTTAATTTGTTCCCCTTCCTAATTTTTCAATTACTGAAATAAAATTTTGATTTGCCATGACAATCTGAAAACTATGGTTCTCCTCCATGGGCTTCGAAATACTGAAGCTGGAACTTGAAATTTTGCTATATTTTCAAGTTCCAATAAATGGGCTGGACGCCTAGCACTCAAAACCCAAAAAGCCTTGCAGTGTCAAAATCCCGCAAAAACCTGTTACGTTTTTCTCTTTAGGAAGACATGAAATGGAAAATTTTCAGTTGGTGAAGACGTGAAGTGTATATGCTTTCTTATTTTTGAAAATGATATATGTACAATGTTTTTTTAGGTATAATAATTTATATAACATGATGTGGTACTTTGTGATTAATTGTTTTTATTTGGGGGTCATATATGAAATAATATGTATTTATTCATCTTGTGGGAGTCAAGACCTAAAATTTTTTTTATAAATGAATATGATCAATGTGGGTGTGCCCATGCACCCTTAAGATAACTTATGGATGGATTAATTTCCATATGCATGAAAGCTAATGTTGAAACACTCTCATTGTTCAAAAAAAAAAAAAGTATGCATCTATTCATTAATGTCACACTATATTGTATAAATCTTTTTTTCTTTTTCTTTTTCTTTTTTTTAAATTTAGCAATTAGAGTGCCCTTAAGTTAGCTTATGTCCACCTTAAGTTTAATTCCTCTTTAATTGGGTCAAAGGCAAGTAATTTATGCCAAAATTAAGAAATTTATAAGAAATTATTTCTTAATTGACATCCTTAAAGAATTAAACCTTAATTAACAAAATAAAAAGCAAACTCTTTGTCATTGTCAACTAAGTTGTATAAATCATTATACTAAAAAAAAACATTGTAGGTGTGACATAATCGTCTTACTTTTTGTATGAATAAGGCAAATTCTTCATAATTTCAAGAGCAGTGCACAGGGCACTCGCCTCTTGCACTCTCAAACCAGCACTTCCACTTTTATTGGGCCACGTTATCTTGATTGTGAGAGGTCGCATTTCACAGCTTGAAACGAGCTTAAGTGGCCCAATGAAAGTGGAAGTACTGGTAGGAGAGTGCAAGAGGCGAGGGCCCCTAGCACTGCTCTACTTTCAACGGAGTATTCGGGGTGAATCCTCTTTACCCTCCACATATAAACAAAAGAAAAAAAAAAAAATTTGTAGCGGACAATATGTTAGTGTTTTTTTCCAAGAGTTCTATTCACTTTGGCCCAATCTAGGATCCAGCCCGATTAGTATTTTGGGGCAGAGATGCAGAGGTAAGTTTGAGTCCATGTTTATTCTTTTTTCTCGTATAGGCCGAAAGATTGAGAATGAATGTTGCAGATAGCGGACTCCGGAGGCCATTGTTTTTGCCTTTATAGTGCTCCAACAAACAGGGAGGGACGAAGGATATGCTTCTGCTTCTTTGTTAATCTCGACTCCATAATCAAAAGAGTTCAGGGAATTAGTAAATTCCACTCTGATTGACTTGATAATATAATAATATTGCTAACAACCTAAATAACAAAACAAAACATATACATTAAAGGGTCGGCTTCCCAAGATGTAGTGAATTAGAGTAGCAAATTAACGACTCTTTCTTGTGCAGTTGAAAGCAGCAATACCCCCAACACCTCAAACTGACCAACTGCTTCTGACCTTAGTAGGCGAATGGGAATTATAACCACAACTCATCCACTGTCAACTAGTTGGGCTACGCAACTAGTTTTGGTAAGATGTCCATTTCAGAAAGAAACAACGACTGTTGACTAATCAAGGGCAATCTAAACCAAGCTCTCCTAATCCGTAGAACTTTCTCTGATGATTAGAAATTGGTTTGGTTTAGGAGAAATTCTCTGTCGCTATAACACAGAATACATGTGACGTAATATCTTCAATTAATTTTTTTTTTATAAAAAAACTAACACTTCAACATGAGATTTTGGTACATCTCAACATGACTCACCAACATAAGACCCAGAAGCTTTACAGGCTCAATTTTCTATAAATTAGAAACTCTCCAGACGTATAATATAAGATATTACATCATATATATCTAACTAATAATACAGTTTCTCCTAGTTTAGGAATCAACGCCGGGTTCATAGAAATGATTAGCAACCCAATGTACACTTGCGTATTGACTCTCCCAGTCTTTGTACCTTATCGGAAACCGCAAATTAATTCTACCGTTGTAAATTTAGGTTTCGTGTTTGAGTTACATAGAATTTTATAAAAAAATATTAATTTATTATAATTAAATAAATTTTAATTAATATTTTATATAATTTCATAATTATATTAATATATGACTTTTTTAAAATAATTAAATCACATGACTTCATAATAGTATCAAACGCAACCCTAAGTCTTTCATCCTAAATGGGTAAAGACAAGCTTCTATAACCATAATCACAAAGCTTCTACTTTCAGACTATTCTTCGAGAAAAACGGATAAATTACACTGGTAGGCACTCGTCCACCAAAAATGTTGAAAATCACTACACATGGACCATCCACCATGGATTCATTTAGAAGTAACCTCAAGAAAATAATAATAAAAATAATAATAAATTCTATCAATCATCATAATGATTTCACAATCACCATTTGCAGCAAGCACGCGTGCTTGATTCAAGCTGCACTGATCAAATAATGGTCGCTGGCAACGCAAAAGAAACGTTGGCACAGAAAAATGCAGCTAAGAATCCTTATTTTGCAATCCAAACTGTATTATATTGCAAAACATAAACTATTGAACGAGAGAAAAGCTTTCGATATCATAGATCCACCCTCATTAAATAATTTAAGCTGTGCAGTCTGAACTACACAACGCTTTTTAGATGCAGCTAAAGTGTTTTAACACTCAATAAGAAAACAAAAAAGAAAAAGAAAAAGAGAGTATCTTATCTGAAGCACATGCTTCCTGAAAATTCAAGGAACTACTTGAGGCTGACAGCATACTGCACTGGTAACACGACCCGAATAATTTACAGACTAAATGAATGGCAGTTCCAAGGCATTTTTTAAATTGCACGAAACTTGAAAGAATAATTAGATAGAAGAAATTACAATCTTGAAGATAAGTGAAATGCGAAGAAAATGCAGGCAGGATTCGTTTAGTTACAAACCTGTTTATACCGTATTTTCTCTCCCTAAATTAGCTGAATGTTTCATCAAATGCTAATGGAAGAAACCAACATAACATACAAATACAACAAACTCAAAAACAGTAAGAACCACATATAATTATTAGTCACATTAGATACATCACACAAACCTAACCAGTTAATTTTGGCACTAGAACCCTATTTCATTGTACGGAATCTACGCACTTACTCAGCTCCTCCAGCTTCTTCATCCTCAACTTCTCACTTTCACCCACCAGCTGTTAATTCAATAAAAAGAGATAATATCAGGCACCACAATCAAGAACCCCACATCTAATTCTAATTCCATGTACATCTTTCAATTAAAGCAACAGAGTATAAAACTAACCTCCATTAATTTGGTGATTAGTTGTACTTTTTCCTTGTTCTTTTCATTAAACGCATCCAGGGCTTCTTTGTATTCCCTTTCCTGTGAGAAAAGACAACCCCAGGTTTAGCAATCCTAATTCAAACCGTCATAGGAATAGAGAAGGTCACTAAGCCTCATATTTTTCGTTAAAACTTCACCTTTTTCTGGCAGGTATGCCCTAGTGGCTTCAATTCTTTGTTTATTGCATCGATCTTCTTCCGAACCAGCGAAACCTCTTTCCTCAGGGGATCTGAAAGTCCTTCAAGCTCCTGATGAATTTTCACAGTTTCATTTCAAATCCAGAAATGGTAATTAGAAAATAATGATGCTTAAATCCAGAACAAATAAACAAATATTTGAAGAAATCAAGCTCCTTTTTCCAGAAAGTCCTGGTAAACTCTACACACAGCTTTGACTGGTTCAATCTACAAAACACCTCAATGTAAGGAACCTTTGATCTGTTGATCAAAGTTTCTTCTGTCGGAAAGAGACAAAGCCCAAAATTAACTTACAAATTTTTTCTTAAATTAGAAAGATTAACAATAATTCTGACAAACCAAAAAACCATAATTTCTTGAAAAATTAAAAGAATTTTTACCCTTTTTCTTTCTTTAGAAATGAAAATTGTTTCTTTTTACCCAGATCGTGAATTTAAGAATAACCCAATTTTCACTGACTGAAATAATCACTGAAAAATGAGAAGTTATTACTTCCAATTAAAGAAAACCCTAGTCAAAATCAGGATGCCCGAGATTTTTTTTTACCTTGAAAAAGACATGGGATAAGTAAAGTTCTTGCAACAAACCTCACGAATCATGGCCAACCGCTTCGTTTCCTCCTCGAAGCGGCCCAACTGAAGCTGAACCTTGTCTCTGACCTCCAACTTCTTCTTTTCAATCTCCTCTTCCTTGGCTTTAAAGGTAGAAAGAGCAGACCTTGAGATCTCCTCATCTTCCTTGGAGAGATGGCTGCTAAAGCTGAGGTTGCCGGAATTTTGGGCCATTAACTGGTTCAGTGGCTGTGGCTGCGGCTGCTGCTCCGTCGGCATCATCTTGGATTCTTACTTACTCCTTCACAGAAAGGAAAACCTTTTTTTTTCCCCTTTTTTTAGTGCATGAAAGTTCGGGGGCTTCGCTACTTATACAAAAGAATGTTGAACCTTTAATTAAGACAAAAAGTGCATATTAGCCCCTCTAGTTACAATTCTGTAGAAAATTTGCCTTCTACCTTTCTTTTCTAGAAAATGAACTCTTAACTTTTCAAGTTCCGCAAATTAGCTCTTATTTAAGGTCAGACATTAGCCATACACGTATATTCATCCTAACAAATAGCCTCAAAAGAAACATGGATAAATAGTAAGCTCTATTATGCTCTCATGTTTGTAGTGAGTAATTATTCTAATATTACGTGTCATAACTTGTATATATCATTATATTAATATAAGAATTTTTTAAATTGAAATTTAACTCAAATTGTTTGTATCAATTATTATTTTATATTATTTCTCAATTTACTATTATAGTATTGTTCCCATCAAATGTTTTAAGAAAAAAAAAAAAAGCCAGTAATTTCTTACCAAATGTATAACATATTAATATTATGTTACCAAAATTGTGTACCAAAAGGACAACTCGTGTTACATAAATGGATTATCTTGACAAGATTTTTGTTAGGTCGGTGGAAGGGCGCGCAACTCCAATCAATTTTTGCTTGTTTCATCCACATCAAGTGACTGACACAAGCACCCTTTGTTAATTAACAAAATAACAATATTAGCATATAAACATCAAAATAATTATCAAACCCTTTCTTCATCCATGCATGAATTTATTTAGCATTGTAGTTAGCCTGCATGTCCCATGGTGGTGTGACTAAAATGATTCGGAAAATAAATGTAGTTAATTAGTAGTAGTAGGAAGTTTGTGTGGTATGGGTGAATTCTTCATCCTGATAATGATGTTTTGACCAAGGTTGTTAAAATCAAGATTTTAAATAAAATCATTTTCGTAAGATAAAATCAAAATCATAAAATCAAATTAGTAAAATTGAGAGTTTACTAAATTAATTTAAAATTTATATATTATTAAAATTTAACATCAAGTGTTTAAATTTAAAATTTATCTAATAAACTTTATTACTAATTAATTATTTCAA
>BPVZ01000012.1:2946847-2956993 GCA_020521535.1 Rubroshorea leprosula
AAAAATTGACAAAACTTTAAAAGTTTTGCTTGAAAAACTCAAAAATGTCAATTTACATGGTAAAGATTTGAACCATCACCAATCAACCGATAACTAATCTACAAACACAACTATACTAGTGCACTGGCAGTGATTATTTATCACATCTTGACACAAAAATTCATAAACCATTTTAAATTTGTAAAATTTCGATTCTATTTGATTTTACGATTTTAGGATTTTACTGTTTCGAGTTTGTAGAATCACAATTTTAACTTCGATTTTACATGAATTGCATAGGTAAAATCGTAAAATCATAGTAATTTTGACAACCATGGTTCTGACTTTTAAAATTGAATGATACTTAAAGAAAAGGGTAATTATTTTGGGAGGAAAAGAGTAATATATTTGGGTAAAAAAAAAAAAAAACTAGAAATACATTTTTGTTTGCTGTAAATCTGTCACCTAGGGTGTCATGTTTCATGTGGATGGGTGAAAGTTATATTATAGATTCATTAATTCTAGCAATTTGAAGTTCTTAAATTACTCTGTAATATTATTAAGAAACCGGTACTAGAAGCCAACTCTTCTTTCCCTCGCATACATAATGTAATCACTTCCCTTTTTTAGAGGGTAGAATGATCGTGAGTGATTTTGAAATTATATAAATTTGACAGTATTAAACTTAAAAACACCATACCTACTACCAATAGAAATTATCTTTTAAGAAACATTTAATTTTTAGTTGTAGATATTTTCAAAGTTGACATCAGAAAAGTACAAAAATATACATGAAATTAATTAAACACTACCAATAAATTAACAGAAAAAAATTTATTAATAATATTTTTATAGGTATCTTACACCTTTTTTTACAAATCACGCGAAAAACAATTTTTTTTTTTTCAAGTCACTATCTATTTAAATAAAGATGCCACTTTATGATGTATCACTAAAGTGAAAGGAGTTTTTTTTTTTATCATCTTAATTATATAATAAAAGATAATCATATCTTATTTTTTTATCTTATTCAATCCACATAACATACGATTTGAATTCAAAGTTTTTTACTTCTAATATAAAAAAATAATCACTAAATTATTTAAATTATTAACTTAATGAGAAATTCTTTTAATCATAAAAAATATTAAGCATTGTGTAACTTCAAGATAATTTCAAAATATATAATAAATTTATTCACAAAGAGCCTACTCCTGCCAGTTATATATAGGAACCATTATTAAATTAAATTCAAAACCAATGTGTTATTAATTAGAAGCCGAATTGCCATTCCAGTCACCTTTTTCCTACAAACCTGAGCTTTATGAATCAACACCCACTTCGGCATGCGAAGAAAAATCCACCCACATCTAATTGAATCACTTGAAAAATAGCCCACTAACTTATGAAAGAATTAAACCAACAGATATTGAATTCAAGGTGTAAGTATGTAAGAGAGGTGTATAAAAAAATAAAAGAAAGTTATCACACTTTATATAATCTAAAATTAAAGGTGAAGTTTTTGTTTTTAGAATATATTATTTTATATTTTAAATTGTTCATAACTATACGTAAATTACTCTTCTGTTTTTTTTTTTTTCAACCAATTAACAGGGAGGCATCGAAATTTTTGACACCAGAACACAAAATGAAACTCTTAAAACGCATCGAGAGATCTAAGTACCTGGAATAAGAGAATTTAATGGATTTCTCTTCAATATTTCAAATACAATCTGTCCCTATTTTACCCGTACCCTTCTCCGGCGAGAAGAAAGATATTTCCACACGGCTCCCCCTTTTCCTTTTACATTTCCTTTTACACTGCACATATTTATAGCGAATAAGTGCAGCCCTAGAGTGACATAATTATTAGTAAGATTACAATTTTAAAAGTAGATATTTTCTTTCTTAAAAAGAGGAGGTAAAAAGCCTCTTTTTTTTTAAAGATTTAAATTATTAACTATTAAGATGTTTCTTTAATAAACAATTAAAATTACGAACCTGGCTCAGTGACTCTAATTATTCTTGTAAGGTTCATATCTCACTCTTCAAAAGCAATGGTTTGAACCGATCCCATAACTAAAATATTCAAAAAAAAAATTAAAATTGCAACTTTTTTTTTGCCTTAATTAAAATTACACAGCTATAAAAGAATCCTCTTTGGAATGAATGAATTAAATCTCCAGCTTTGGTAAAAAAATAGACAATCATGCATTTTGAGCGAAATTTGGGCAAAATTGAGGAGCACATGCATTGTTTGTTAGGTGATGTCTCATTGAAAGATTTTTTGGCAGTCTTTATTTATTGTAAATTCTTATGACCTAATATGACATGGTAATAAGTTTTATTGTTTTTTATTTAATAAAATATGTGAATTAATATATTCTTTCTGTTGAAGTAATGTGATCATTATAAAGATTTTGTAACTAACAAAAACATTATCCAATGAATCACTTGTGATGAAGAGAACATCGTGCTTCCTAAAATTGTGTTATCCACTTGTGTTTTCCTTCTACATAGAGCAGATAGAAAGATTTAAATTTGAAATTGCAATTAATTATTGGATCATTATCTTGTTCACGATCAGGCTGGGAAAAAAAAAGTCTCACCGACAAAGATTATAGCATTGAGCGTGTAAATATTAAATTACTCTTCACTTTTCTTCATAAATTGAAAAACTTCTATGACAAATACACTCTATTTTCTCATGTAGTGCTATAAAGATAATTTTTTTATATCATATTTTAATATAATTTTTGTATGTCATTAAATGAATAGATGTATTTAATATCACGGGTTTCACATAAATTAAAAGAACAAATCATTTAAATGATACATTAGATTGTACAAAAAAATAATATAAAAAAATTATCCCAAAATCATTTTCCTTGTTATCCCTACACTATATTTAAAGTGAGGGAAATTTGTAATAAAGAAAAGATGAGATTTCATACATTTAAAGACATAATTTTTTAAATTTTTTAAAATTAAAAATATGATTTTTTTTCCTTACTAATTAAAGTTTCTTATCTTTTAAAAATTTCTAGTTAATGATGTGATTTTTTTATTTTACTTAAAAAGAAGATTAAGTTGATGTGTACACTCACTAATCTTACAACTTTCATTTATGGGCCCACTTTTCTTGCTAATGTATTTAGAAATAGATAGCATGGAGATGACTCGGACAAGAATTGAGAAAAAAAAAGTGAAACACATAGATGGCTGGGCTCTATTTCTTTTGAAAAACAAACTTAAACAATTGCCACGTGCCCTTTTTTCTTTATTCTCATTTTTTTGTCCAAGTCATCATCTCTGCCATTTGTTTTAAAACATATTAACAAAAAATAAAAAAAAGTGAGGCTCCAATTGAAATTTGTTAGATACATTAACTTACACATCTAGTTAATTTCTTTAAATAAAATTACAAAGTCATATCTAGAAACTTTTAGAAGATAAATAGCCTTGATTAATGTGAAAAAATATTATATCTTTAGTTTAAAAAAATTTAAATTTGTAATTTTATTTATACAAAATCTTTAAAAAAAAATTTCCAACCAATGAAACAAGTGGTTTTTTCTCTTTTTGTTCATCATCTAATTAGAGGAAAGTAATTTCATTCCATTTCTGTCGATCCAAGAATGGGCATACAACCATACCACTGAAAAAAAACCGGAAGAGCCAAAGACATAGTTGGAGAGTAAAACAATGAGGAGCTGTGGCGGCAGCTCAGCTAACTTTTTGACTAACATCATCGTTCATCACGTTTACACAAATTCCACTCTGGGCTTCCAAACTAATGATCGATTCTTTTAATTTCTGTCTCTCTCTTTTGTCCTCTCTTTTCTCCTAAAAAACATAATTACTCTAATTTTATGGATAAGTTTTTGTATCTTTTTCATTTCGCCTTTATGTTTACAAAAAAATCTTTAGATTTTTTGTTTAATTATAAATGAGGGTAAACTTGAAAAGATAAGCTTAAATGAGTTTTTTAATAATTGTGAATGGATAAAATAAAATAACTAAAAATTAAAAGATCAAGAGAAAATAGTACTTTAATTTTTTTTTGGTAAATAATAAGTCCATACTTCTATAAAATTTTATTCAAACAATATTTTTATGGATTTACTATAATTTGACCAAAAATGCCCTGAATTAAAAAGAAGAAGAAGAATGAAAAACTGAAAATGGAAAAGCAACAAAAGACTGCTATTTTCACTTCTTGCCAGCATAATCACTTTGATTAAGGGCGTGCTTGTAAGGACTACAGCAATGATTTGCTGTGTCAGGCCCACCTCTGTTCCTATTATTGCTGCAGTGTTTTCGGTGCGTATTACCAATGTTAAAATACCATTTTGGTTCCTCAATTTTTTATTTTGTACTAACATTGTCCCTAAATTTCAAAAAGTACCACAAATATTCTTAAACTTTCATTTTTGGTACCAATTTCGTCCTTCCGTTAACAAAAGTGACAAGTAAAATGTTACATTGCGAAAAAAATCAATCTTCTATTTTTTAAACTAATGACATGATAAAAATACAAGACTTTTTAGATGATTTGGCATTTTTAACCTTTTTCACATCAATATAAAAAAAAAAAAAAAAGAAAGAGAAAAAGAAATGATCATCTTCTTCATGTTTCCCAAGGCTATGTTCCTATCGAAATCCCTTTGGAAACAACCTGAAAATCTAATACTCTTCTCGATTCTTCTCTCCTTTTCCTCTCCACCTCTGGTTCTCCCAAAATTAATCTCCATACCCTTTGTTACACCTACTTCAATGGTCGATTTCAAACTATTTAGATCATTTCCATTCGAGTGAAGCCATGACAGTTGATCTCTAGCATTGGATACTTGTGGTTCAAGGCGGTTCAATCACCGGCACTTGGATTTGTTTCTTGTTCAAGGCAGTAATATTGTGTGCACCTTCACCAAACTAGTTGACCCGTACAACATTCAGATCAAAACATCAACAACAAGAACTGTTATTAATCCAACGGCATGGATTGTCCAACAAAGAAGCCAACCCTTGGTAGAGGTTTTCTTCTCACACGCCACGTTATCAAGACCCCTTACTAAATCTCTAATCAAATCCTCAACATCCACCTTGAAACCTCTTTTCTTGACTTGAAGGGAAGATGAACTATTAGTAATCTTTGATTTTGAAAGAAAATCCCTAGCTTTGACTAGATTTGATTCAAGTAACTAGATAAAGAAGTTGATGTGAAGTTGATAGTGTTTCAGCCTTTCGACCTGTGCCAAGATGGAATTGCAAATATCCAACACTCTAAGACAATCATCCAAGTAGTAGGAAAACGATTCATCCAATGGAGACACCTTAAGATTGGAAAATAGAACAAGGCTCTAGTCATTTTTGCTCAACCTCTACAACTCCAAACTCTGCAACTCCAATGTTAGCCTATTTTCATTTCTTGAATTTTTCAACAAATTTTAATGGATGAGGCAAGGGAAAAACTCTATTTTGGTTTCTTTTGTTATCATATGTCTTCTTTTTTGTTTTTGTTTTGCATTTGTTGTGCCTCATTTCTTTTAGGGTTTGTGGAGATAAGGGAAAACAAAAGGCCAAAAGGGAGAAGAAAAGGGGAAGTGAAACAGGAAGAACATGATCGTTTTCTTTTTCTTTTTCTTTTTTCTTTTAATACTAACATGGAAAAGATTAAAAATTCCAAATCATCCAAAATTCCTGTATTTTCTCCATGTCATTAGTTTAAAAAAAAATAGAAGATTGATTTTTTTGGCAATTTAACGTTTCACCTATCACTTACGTCAATTGAAGGATGAAATTGGTATCAAAAATGAAAGTTTAAAGATATTTTGGTATTTTTTTAAATTAAGGAACAATTTTAATACCAAAATAAAAAGTTAAGGGACCAAAATGATATTTGAAACTATTACTAATAGTACTTTTATTTTGGGTGTGCGTTGTGACTCATCACTCAATGCGTTGGTAATTACGAAGATTTGAGTTATTATACTGTTATGTTAAAAATTTCATATCCCCACTTTTTTTTTTAACATGGAGAATTATAGATGGAGGAGAAATTTTTAGGTGATCGGTGCAAGTTGAATTTATAATTAATTAAATATAAATACTAAAATTGAGGGTGAATTGTTAGATTCAAAAGATTAATTTCTATCCTCATCTTAAATTATATTTGTTTAAAAAGAGAAATCTAAATTTTATCAGATTTGCTCAATAATTTATTAATTTATAATTTTTCAAGAGCAATCAATTTTAATGTTTGAAAATATTATTTTGTAAATTAATATTATTTTATTAAATAATAAATATTAATTAATTTATTATTTTTTTAAAAATAAAATAAAATAAAATAAACTAACCTAGACAAAATTATCTTCCTCGAAGAATCTTTTGAGGGGTGGCAGTTAGGGCCAGGTTAAACTGTTTCTCACAGATTCCCACACCTAGACAATTATGGTTGGCTTTCGGCGTTAAGATCTAAATTAGCTGTTCTAATACTGAGATTTTTTTTGTTTTTAATTTTTGGCCCATGTGAATCAGAGAAATTGATTCCCTGTTGACAGTTAAAAAAGTTCCATAATATTAAAAAAAGACAATTTAGTAGTAACTCATATCTATTAACATTTACACTTTACTTTAAAAAGCTTCTCATTCTCTCAAAATGATCTAATAACTTTAAAAAACATATTACTAATATGGTCTACCTATACTTTTTCACACTGACAACCAAAAATTCACATCTGACCTTACTTGACACTGCACAATTAACCAATAAGCGCAACCTAAACAAACAAACCAAAAAAAAAGAAAAAAGAAAAAAAAAGAAGGGTAAACTCCATTCTTTCTTTTACATTTTTTGGATTAAGGTCTAATGAATGATAAAGGTGAAAGCTTCCCCTTTTTTTTTTTCCTAGCAACATGGCTTACAAGATAAATCATGTGGTGCCATTTCCATATATATAAGCATTGACATTAATTTCCATTACTTAAACTGTACTCAAACTAGGAAAAAAGTGATGGATATAGACTACAACATTGATATAATTTCTAAAGTTATTAGACTATTTTGAGAAAAAATAAACTCTTCATACTAAAGTGATAAAAGATCAATAATTAATTTACTAATTAGAAATTTAATCTGGTAAAAAAAGTTTTTTTCCTTTTACAAACAGAAGCCAGCACGCTTGATGTCTTTAGCCCCTTGTTCTTTAATCAGCATGATAATCTAGGCACGCAAACAGCCCGTAAGAGTTGAACAAATTCTCTTTTGACAAAAAGAGACTTGAAAGAGAAGTTGACCATACCCCAGAAATCTCTCCATCCAGAGAAAGCCTAATCTTTCTTCTTGATCCAAGGCCTAAAAAAATCCTTCTTCCTGATCTTTTAACTCTTGATCCCACGTACATATCTTATTTTGTTAAAAGAAAATTCAATTCCAAAGACACACACCAAAAAAAAAAAATTATTATTCTAATTGTGTCTAAACTTGAAAAAGAAAAATTTCATAAAGTAAAAATGTATTTTGTAATCTAAACTACATGATTTAAATATGATAAAGTAGGTCATTAATGTTTGAGATTTTTTCTCATTTAATAACCTTTAATTTATAATTTAATATAATCTGAACGGTAAACATAAGGTTAAAAAGAAAAACACACTCTCATTTTGGTTATATCTTGCTTACATCGGAAGGAGTCTCCCTTGATTCCAGGTCGTTTTCAATGCATTCAGTTGCCACCGAAACAGCTTTGACCTTTGCATATAAAGGATGCAGATGCAACAACACCTTCAGAAACCGTAATACAACCAACTACACCTTGTTTTTCTTCCAAACGCCATTCTTTCCTCGTTGCCATCTCACTCAAACAGTTGACTTTCGCGTTTTATATGTGTAGGCAAATGCTGTTTATATTCCATGTCGTTTTGCTAAATGCTTAGGAATATGAAACTGCCGTCTGGATTGGACCCTGTCAAAACGACACAGGTGAATGTGAATTAAATTTCATAGAGCCAGATTGGTTTTGGGCTTGTGTCCATTTTAAACTCTGCTTCTCTAGTTTCACTTTTTGCAGCCCAATTCAAGTTACTTTTTTATATGGGTTTATTCAATCTAAACATAGCCCCAGCCCATTTGCCACAATCACTGCCGCTCCATCCTTTGGCAAAAACCTTCCTTTACTCTTTTACCTTAATAAGTAAGCTTTAACCTCTTAATTTATACTATGATACTTTTAATCTTTTATTTATACGAATTAAAAAAAATAACCCTAATTTAACGTAAGGTTATAATGTTCATCAATTCACTATTAATATTCTGTTAACAATCAACTAATATACTGTTAATGGTGACAAAAACAAAATTAATAAAATATTAACAGTTAGTTGACAAACGTTATAAACTAACATTAAATAAGGATTTTTTTAAATTCACAAAGATAATGAATTACTTTTTTTTAATTTGTAAAAATAAGAGATTAAAAATATCATAATATAAAATAAAAAGTTAAAACCAACAAATTTATTACTATAAAAACTAAAAATAAGTTTTTACCCCATCCTTCACGCAAGTAAACAAGTTAAAAACTAGAACTATCAGAGTTCATGGATGAATATGAAGCTTATGATCTCTAAAACAAAAACATTAATAAAAATGAGATATATTTACATAATTATAGTACTCAGATGATTAAAAGATACTAAAACCATAACTAATCTAACAACATGCTTGTCATATATTGAACCTGGAGGTATATTAATCGGCATTCAAACAGAGGAATTTAACTGGCTTCGAAACTGAATTTTTTTGAAAATAAAGAAACCGCTTACAATTGTTATGAAATTAAACTTCAAAACTTGATTCTTGAAATCGAAATCGAACTAAATGGGCACGCCTTTTCTGAATATAGAACATGATCTTCTCCCTTCTTTCTCTGCTCTGTACCAGAGAGACCGATGGACAAAAGCCACGTTTAACAAAGTTTTTATTAGTTTCCTGCAATTGCAGAAGGACATCCCCACCGTTTTTGCAAACTCGCTACAGCACATAGAACATGAAAACAAAATGACAAAATAAAAACTCTGTGGGCCTTGTTTTTATTGGTTTTAATGGAATGAAAAACTCTAGTTTGAAGTGATAACTTAATATTGTGACATAATGATCACAGCTTTTTTGAAAAAAGTGATGACATTTAAAAATTTAAAATTTAAGTTTTAACAATCCCATTTTTCATCTCTCCAATTGTACTAATTCCACGAAAAAAAACCCCTCCCTAATTTCCAGCATTGGGGCCATCAGTTCGTTCATTAAGCTTATTATGTTCTGGAAATGGGAAATAAGAGCAGATTTCCCTCGAATCCTAGCGTATGCAAGTGATGCCACCATTTTCGGTGTTGAACTTTTCCCATTTCTTGCCGTCGAATGTTTGTAAATTGATTAAACAACAATTAACTAACATGAGAACAATCTTCGTAAATATGTGAAAGTGCTACAACATATATAGAATTGGAAGAATTAGGCTAATTCTTCAAAGTGATTCTCACCATAAGTAGAATGTTTAAAGATAATTGTTTCTCCAATAAGAAAATGAAGGACCTCTTTTTATGTTCTTTAACCTGGTTAAGTATAACAGAGAGATGAAATTCAAAGAAAACCTTTAGCGAGGAAAAAAAAGAACGGTGTTTATGACTTTTATTTGTATATTATGTTTTTTTGATGAATAAGAACGATTAATGCATCCTCTTAACACACCTAAGAAAACCCTAAAAACTTATGCAGGCGTATTCGGTATTTTATATTTAGAAAATTTTGAGGTACCGTTAGAGATTGAACAAATTAGCATATTAACCCTGAACTCTACCAAGCGGCACGATGGTCACGCGCCTCATAAAGGTCAATAGGTTGTTTACCAGATCTGGGGATTGAATCTCTAATTATTAACATCTGATAATACTAACCTATTAACCATTGTCCTTATAAAAAAAAAAAAATTAGCATATTAACCACAGCCTAGGTAATGTACTAATTTTTAGATGCTAACATTTTCGTGCAAAATGTATTTTCGGTCTTTGCACTTTGCAACCTCAGTATATCTGAACACCAAAAAGGAAGAATTAAAAAGACAAAAAAGGAAAATTGTAATCCCTATAATTTCTTCTTAATCTATTGTC
>BPVZ01000012.1:2957093-2968045 GCA_020521535.1 Rubroshorea leprosula
AAGCATCTTACTTTAGACCTAGATTCTTAACCTAAAATGTTCAATAGGGAGGAAAACATATACAGTATGAAAAAGAAAAGAGAAAAAAAAAAAAAATCATGAGATTTTACGCAGCAAACTACCAAGAATCCAACCATAAGGCTTTTATTTTATTTTATTTTATTTAGAAACTATTAAGAGTGAGAGAGGTGTTAATAAAATAGAACAGATAATATAAAAGCTTTTTTATGATGAAACAAGTACCATATTTGATAACTAATATTATGGGAAAAGAGGCTTAATAAAATGAAAACTAGACTTTACCTTTTTCTGTTTTACAGCAGTTCGAGCCTGGTACTTCTCCCTGTCCTCCCTTCCTGCTCTCACTAGTGCAAGTCTTTCCTCCTTGGTGAGCTTATGTCGAATATGTGCCTATTAACAGAACATTAACTGGGTCAAGATTTGGTTCTAGTACAAGCACCCTTTCAAGTAGGAAACAATGTCTTTAAAAGAAAGAATGGCATGGCAATAACCAACAGGCACCCATAAGCAACAGCTAAAAGGTGCATAAATCATGGAAGACAAAGTACACAAAAGACCTACTTCAAGCATTGCAGGATCGACTCGTTTAACACTCAGTTGTTCAGAACTTGGAACCTTAAACCCTTGTTGAGCTAAAGCAATCTTTGCCTCCTTCTTTGCCTGAAAATATAACACAAAGAGGTGCCCAATAACAAATGCATTACTCTTTAATGTCCAAATTTATTTAGCTAAAATATATCTGAAAGATAAGCGTTTAGCATTCTAAAACTAAAAAGGTCACACCATTTTCATCACCAACCTAGATAGATCTAATTCACACCAATTTAGCTTACCTTTAGTTCTTTGATCCTCTGGAAATCCTCATTAGAAAGAATACCATCTGTTGAGTCTGATGTGGGCCCACCCAATTTCGCTTCTGCCAACCTCTTCAGAGCTCGAAGACTTGTATCAGCAGCAACAAGTTGACCATCAAAATCTGAGATTTTTCTCTTTCTTGCTTTAGATTTGGTCAATTCCTGTCCACCGTCTTCAATGGCATTGTCATTTGTTTCATGTTCCTCATCTTCTTCAGCTTCCACCTCCTCTGCATCAACACTTCCGTCTTCCTCTTCTTCATCAGCATCAAGACTTATATCACTGTCATCCTCATTTTCATCATCATCATCGTCTTCTTCTTCTTCTTCTTCTACTAGATCATCATCTTTACCTTCATTATTATAACCATGTAGTTGGTCTTCTAGTTCATCATCACTGGAAGCAAAATTCTCATTCTCATCAAGATCATCATCAGAATTCATTGATGTAATCTCATCACTGTCATCCCCATCTTCACTGTCATCGTTTTTAATATCCTGTTGTAATAACTCAGCACCAGGTACATTGGTGAGGACATTAGCTTCTCCAAATGCTCTTGGCCTTGCCTTTGGGTCTATTGGACGCCCTCGGTCCTTCTTAACCAGCAGCGAAGGACAAACCTGACAATAAAGTAGAACAAAACAATTTGACAAATTGTGCAGCGAAGAATGAAATATGATGCATGCAAAAGACACAAGAGCCCAGAAAGGCATTTTACCTGTCTAAACAATGCAATGAGTGAACGAGATGCAGCTGAAACTGCCTTCTCATGTGATTTCTTATATAAAGCAAGATCTTGCAACAATTCTTCTGTCATCAACTGATAAGAAGAAAGAAATGATCATAAATTGCAAAGTACCACAGAAGGCAGATATAGACCTAGCGCAATGAGTTGAATTCAATTAAAGGCTTAAAGCAACCCCCATGTACTTGGAAGGCACATGAAAGAGATAGATTGTTACCAAAGGCATTCGAAGACATATTTCCCTGATAACATTTAGTCCAACAGCGATAACCTACCACAAAAGGTAAAAAGAAAAAATTAATCTCTAACTAAAACAAAGATATGAACCATTACAAGCAGCTGTTGACCAGTACCTCTGGACGTGAACGATCATGCACAAATTGATTAACTAGTTGCTTAAATAAGTCTTGAACTGCTTCAGGAGGGACCTGCTTAAACAATGTTATTTGAATTGATAATAAAAATAATAAATAAATAAAATTTAAGGGTCTGTTTGGTATCAGTTCTATTTCCTACTTTCTTAGTTTTCAGAAATGTGTTTACTTAGGTTGTCAGTTTTTAGTTTGACAACAAATTTCTACAACTTTCTAAAACCTAAAAACATGTGTCTCTACTTTAGAAAAGCAGTTGTCATTTTTCACTCCAGTTTTTCTTTCCAAAATTTTGGAAGTCATGCTAACAATGGTGCCCAAATTTACAAGAAAAAAAATTACTGCATAAAACCCAACCAATTGAGTGAAAAAGCCAACAGTACCATATCATGGCAGGCCTGAACTGCTGCTGCAAGTAAACTCGTGATTTCTTTTTGATGTGGCTGCAAATTTAGATACAATAATACTCCAATTATCCAGGGAGACAAAAAAATTCAGTAAAGATAACATAACTTATTGTTTAAAGGCCAAAAAAAAGGATAACATACCTGAACATACTTCTGAAGGAAACGATAAAAATCCAATAAAATCAGGCGGTGGAGCCCTATTGTTCTAGCAATCACTTTCAACATCATCATTTTAACCTGAAGTTACCCAAAGCAGGAGAATCAACATAACCTAGGCCATTACTTATAAAAAGTTGATGAATGAGCCAAAACTTGACTGCCATGCAATAAACTTTAATCATTCATTCCTTCCAGTGTTTTTAAGCTTGTCTAGATGCAAATCATGTGAAGCAGGATGAAATTAAAAACTATTAACGAATAAAAAATATGTCTTGCTAAAAGACAAGTGCACAAGTCATAGGAGGCAAAACAAATCTGGATAATACCGAGAAAAGCATTCACCTCAAATCGTTCATTGCAAGTTCTAAGAATGGAGAATAAACTTTCAGCAAATCCCTGTGAACAGAATGGAATTTGAAAATTACCACAAATAAACTATTCTACTAAGTTGGAATAAATAGAGCACTGAAAAGTGCAAAACCTGTGGATTTTTTAGATAGTTAAGAGGTGAATTATAAATATAAGTGCTGCTTTCTGACGACATCCGTTGCTGCCTTTTCATGCTACGGATTGCACGTTGTAGTTTAGCTTTCTTCTTCTTCTTGCTAGCAGCTGTACCCTTATGGTGTGCCTGGAATTCAATCAAGCAGAGAACTTTAATACAGAAGTAACAGTACTCATTTACAGAAAAGGAAGAGAAATGAAAGCAATAGATGTTCCATATCATAACAAGATCACCAAAAAATATTAAAGACAAACATCAAAATTCAACATCATACACAAGATGTGAGAATTAAAACTTAGAAATTTGCCCAAAGATTGATCATTTTGTCAGAACATAATATTCATTTACATACAACCAAGCATTTTAAGCATGCATGACATAATTGATTAGAGTTGGGATTTTTTGCTAAACTGGCATTCACAAAAGGCATAAATGGATTAGAAAAGTAGTTCAAAAGAAATGCAATGGATAACTGATCAAAGGGTGCAACCATTCAACTTACCTTGTACATGGCCTCTTTACTTATCACAACTTGAGGTGATTGTGTTGTTTCATCTTCACTACTAGAAGCATCACTATCATCATCATCATCATTTTCAATCTTCTCGTAATCAAGGAGAAACAAAAGAGCAGAAATCATTATCCTGAAAAATTCAGCTAAAATGTTACAAAAATACAAAAGCATAAAAGGAAAACATCAATAACAAAATGAGGTTTACCTTGATGATGAATGAAAGCATGCATAACAAATTGCTTCTGCTGTTCTATCATCTGACCACACCTTTCTTCGGTATAGCTCACATAGTGTAACCAGAGATCTTTTGGCTCTTGCTTCATCCTCTTGCTACAAAATAAGTAAAGAAATTTACATTTAATTGAAAGTAAGTAACCATAAAAATTTTTTTTAAAAAAAAATCCAAAAATAGAAAATCAGGGTTGTCAAAAACCTTCAACATTTCAAACAAGATATGTTGGAGAGCTTTATTCTTTGCCTCATTCTTATGCTTCTTATTCATACGCCTAATACTATGAACCACATGCGAAAAAGCCAATTTCCTCATGTTCCTATCACCAAGAGTCTGCAGCTCCATGAACAATGACAGAGTTTCACTTAGATCGATTATCTGCCAGAAACAAACAATCACATCAAAAATAGAAACATAATAATCCAATATATAATCCAAAACATGAGGTGATAATTAAACTTAAGTACTAAAATGTTGACACTGAAGTGATAATGTTTGGAAAGACAAACCCAGAACAATCCTCAGATGCCAATTGGCAATTCTGACAATCATAAAAACAAAACTAACATAATCCTCAATGAAAGAGAGGATTTCCAACTCACCTTACGGTTAACGAGAAGAATCAGAGCTTGGGCGATATTGCATCTGAGACCCGAAGGAAGGGTCCTCGCCGAAGATGTAAGAAACGCAACAAGCTCTTTGGGAAATTCATTAAGCTGTTTGGGATAAAACGGCGTGACATGGGCCAAGAACATGGCAAAATCCCCAAGATCCTTGGCCATGGTAGGGTCCGCACCGACACCAGTGATTGAATTGAAGTTGAGAGCGGCTTGCTGCTGGAAGTGCACGAGAGATGAGCTGAATTGGCTGAGGATAAGTTGGAGTTCCGCTTGATAACCTTCCGGGTCGGTCTTCATTTTTGATTGTAGAGCTGGCAGTCTGAGCTTCTCAGAGCTACGACTGGAGGCTGAGAGAGTCTCCAGCGCGATGCTGGCGAGCGAAGCCATCGCCGAAACGGATTTTGTCTCTAGGGCTTTTCGGTTTTGGCCAAAAGGTCAAGCTTTTAACATATATTCTGAAACAGAGGGGTTTTTCTGAACATGGAGCTAGGGTTTTAGAGGGCAAGCGGCGGCCCAAAACGACAAGCACGGTTGACGTTTTAGCAATAATGTTTCTTTTAGTTTTTGTGCTTCTACAGTTTCCCCGTTGGAAACTGCAAGAAACTACCCCAAGCAGGTACCTCTCAATCATTGATAGCTTTCCCGTTAACACCTTCTTCTGCTACATGCGGATTTCCTATTCCTTCAAAGGTTTGCTATTTCCACCCTCGATTTTCTGGGTTTGTGATGCATACCCAATTTAGATATGCTGTGATAAGGTAGTACCTAGGCTAATAGAGGTAGTACGCATGTAAAGAGGCTATAAAAGGCCAAGTCGATGATGTAACAGAAAGGGGCTTTTTTGATGAATAATGAAAATGGTTCTTCCTCTCCCTTTCGACTTCTCTCTTCTTCTCCATTGTCTTCTTTTGATAGATCTTGAAATTAGAAAGAAGAATTAGAAGGAGAATCAAGAGAAACGAATTCAAGAAGAAGAAGATAGAGATTAGAAGAGAGAATCAAGAAGGAGATAGAAGGAAGAGGAAAGTCTATTTGTATTCATCAGTCAATAGACTTTCGGTTACAAAGCCATCTCTTACATAAGGGCAATTACAATTATAGGCCTCAACAAACTCCTTAACAATGAACCCATATTTCCAACCCAGCACAGATAAATGGACCGTAACAAATGCCTCCCTCTCTAAAATCCTTATCATCAAGGATTAGGACGAAAATCTAGAAACCTAGCGAGGATGTTAGCACTGATTTGCCAAGAAGCCTTCTTAGCAGTGCACCCCTTCCATTGAATTAACCACATAGTAACACGTTTCCCAAGTTTCCCATGACAATTTTGCACCCTTTTCTCTAAAATTTTGTCAGGACGGAGATGTTGCCCATTATGAACCAATGGATTAGGGAATTAGGAAGTTATTGGTTTAGGGGCAGCCTTTATGTGAACTAATTGGCTTTTATACTTGAAGTGCAAAGTTCTAAGTTTAAAGTCTTATAGGAATTGGCCAAGAGGTTCTAACCACTGTATTCCCAGGATAAGGTCATATTCCCTCAATGGCAACAACATCACTTCAGTAGTAAACACATGCCCTTGGACTTCCCATTCCAACTTGTCACACTTCTTAGCCCCTGTTATCTTGCTACCATCAACCAAAGTGACTTGATAAGACTTTGCTCCCTCCATCTCACATGCTAGCTCTTTGGCCAGCTTAGCATTAAGGAAGTTATGGGTACTTCCTAGATCAATCAATATCAAAATCTACCTTTTGCCCACTTGACCTATCACCTTGATAGTATTATAACCCACCTCACCAGTCAATGCATGGATTGAAATCTATGGCTCATTGATAAGCATCTGATTAAAATCAAAATTCTCATCATTAGTTTCTACACTTCCAGCATCTTCATCTATAGAAATTATCTCCAGGTTACAGAGTTTCTTCTTGCTACATCTATGCCCTGGACCATATCTCTCATCACACCAAAGGCATAACCCTTTCTGCTTCTTATCCTCTACTTCAGCCTCAAACAAGCTTCTAATATTCCTTGGTCTATTCTTAGCTACAGTAGATATTAGAGGGTTGTTACTAGGGTTGATTGATGGAAATTTAAAGGAATTTGGAAGTGGTAACCTCTGTGAATCTTGAGGCAAGGGCAATAAAGGGGGTAAGCTTTTAAGGGATGGCAATGGAGCCCGAACCTTCTTCAATATGGAGTTCACAGATAGTTCCTATTGTTTGGCCATAGCAAAAGCCTCCACTAGAGATTTTGGGTTATAACAGGTTACTGCATGTTGGATCTCCTCCTTTAAGCCACCTACAAACATAGCCACAGATTGTCTCTCAAAACACGTAACCCTTGCTTTAATCCTTTCAAATTCCTTCTGGTAAGCACTAACACTAGCAGTCTGATTAAGGTTCTTCCACAAGACAATGGGATCCTGCAACTCACTTTCCCCAAACCTCAAACCCATGTCAAAGATGTAGTCCCTCCAGTCTGGAAAAGTCACCTTATCTTGCATATAACACTCATGCCACACAATTGCATCTCCACGCGGATACATTGATGCAATTTCCACCTTATGCTCATCATAAATGTTATGAGCCTTAAAGAACCAATTACATTCATACAACCATCCCCTGCAATTATCTATTCCATTGTAGCTAAGAAAATCAACTTTACCAAACTTAGTCATACTAGCTACAGGATCACTCGAAATAGGGTTTTCAGGAGATCTTATAATGTAAATCGATTAACACGCCTATCTTTGGGAAGCTTGATTGCTTTTTGATGGTCCTGCACCTCTTCTAGCTGACACGGCTTGCAAAACTTTAGCAATTTCTTCCCTTAGAGTGTTCTCCATGGACGTCATAACATTCTGCATGGTCGTCATCCTCTTGTCCAAGTTAGCCACATCCGCATCGTGTTTTCTTTAGAACTCAGAAAGGTTCCGACGCAATTCTTGGAGCCTCGTGTTCTCTGCCATAGCTACCACATGTCAAGAAGATTGGAGCTCTGATACCAATTTGATAGATCTAGAAATTAGAAAGAAGAATTAGAAGGAGAATCAAGAGAAACAGATTCAAGAAGAAGAAGGAGATAGAGATTAGAAGGGAGAATCAAGAAGGACATAGAAGGAAGAGGAAAGTCTATTTGTATTCATAAGTCAAAAGACTTTCAGTTACAAAGTCATCCCTTATATAAGGGCAATTACAATTATAAGCCTCAACAAACTCCTTAACAAATAGACCCATATTTCTAGCCCAGCACAGATAAATGGATTGTAACATCTTCTTTCCTCCTTCTGCTTCTCTTCTAAATTCTTTCCCAAATCCCTAATTCTTCCTTTCTAATCTCCATTTTCGGTTTGGTTGCTATTAGTTTGTTTTCTGAAAATAAGAGGTAAAGAGTTGCTAGCTATTTTCGCTCAGAATTTGATTGGTTGGTTCTCTATTGTTTTCATAACTACAAAGAGAATTCCTCTTGCTTCTTTTTTGCTAAATTTTTTACAAGAAGAATTCCTCTTGCTCTCATTAAATAGAAATGAAAAAGGGAAGAGAGTATATCAGCACTTTCAGAAGTAATTGGATACCTTTATGATGTTGAACTCTCTTCACTTTCCAAAAAGGGTCACCACATTGAAATGCATTTGGGTTAGGGTTGATTCTGTTTTCTCTTAGGTGAAAAAAGATAGGTTTTTGCGTCATGCTTGCTTGCTGAGGTAACAAAGAGAAGAAGAGTTTGAATTTTGAATTTTGGGTTTCTTTTCTCTTTAGGAAAAACTTCAGAAAGAAGGACAAGTTTCATCTTTCTAGAGTCGTTAAAAATGGAAAAGAATAGGATTGAAGTGTATATATCTTGTTGTTCTGAGTTTTGGTTGTGTTTACTTGGGAAATAAACAGGGGTTATTATTTGCTATGTCTTTTCATGTGCATTAAGTAAAAAAATATGAACTTACAATGCTTTTGAAAATTTTTTATCTTTTTAGGTGGTAATGATTATCATATATGGAAGAAGCATGAAAACATAACTACTGCCATGCACAGGCAGATGTGAAGTTGGTATGTCTAGCATTCTCTACTTTGCGATTATTTTCCTTTCATTTTTATTTTTAATGCAAGGTTGGTTACCATGCTTTTCATTTTAGTTGAATATTATTTCATTTTGATTCAAGTGCATCTATTATGTTTGTTCTATATAATATTCTTGGAACTTGACTTTCAAGTGGACAATGATATGAAGAACAGCAACTGCCTATCAGTTATGAGAGGCCAGGCAGCATTTTGTTGGTTTTTCTGTTATTAACAAACAGCTAAAGCTTATATATTAAACTGTAACATCAAAAAGCAGGTGAGGTAATGGAGAAAATAGTCTTAAATGCTCCATTAATTGCAAATCATCTTAGCTTCTCCTAGATGTCAAGATTATTATCCTTAAACTAATGACCAAATATCATTAAAAGCAAGCATAAGGTTAAAATCTCCCTCAAGAAAAGTTGATTTTTTTTTTTTTTTCAGTTTATCTATGAAAAACAATTAGAATTAGTTAATAGCCTTCTAGAGCATGAGAAATAGTTAACAAATTGATTTCAGTTTAACTTTTATTAAATTTAGCTATAAGTTTTTTAAATTTTGTTTAGATTCGTAGCCATTTTGAAATTTTGAATCCTAGCCAAGGGTTTGTTCTATTACAAGTTCCTTTTAGCTCAAACTAACTAAATTTTTTCCCTCTTTTCATGTTTCAGTATGCTTTCTGCTCATGAAGGGCAAGCATTGTAATATGAACTTCCTATTGCCTGCTTTCAATGGACACCCTTCTAAAGTTCATTTTGTCTTTCTGTCTCATAGACCCAGAAAAGGCATCTAGGATAACGCTGATGTAGGTTTTGATGTGAAAGTCAGCAACTGCTCCTAGCAACAATGTCCAACAAATTTCCTCACCTACATGGCAAAAAATAGTTTGTGCATTACGGAAAAAATAGTTTGTGCTAGGTTGATCTTGCTCTCTGCTCTTCATGTAGATCAAAAGAAGAGAGGTTAATGGAGAGGAAGCAAAACGATGGTTGAGAATCTGGTGGTGAACTGAAGAGTTTTCTAGCAAGTTCCATGGAAGAAGAATCTCATTTTGAGATATGACTAAATTCCTTCGAGATCTTTTTACAAGATACTATTTATTTTTTATGATGCATATGAATGAACAAATTCATCAAGGTGATGTATTTATTTTTTATGATGCATATGAATGAACAAATTCATGAAGGTGATGTATTTATTTTTTATGAGGCATATGTAGATTCTCTTATAGAATGGAATTTAGAATCAAGTTTGTGACTATTTGGGAATATGGTTTGAAATATGAAGTGTAACATTGATAATTACATGTATTAAGGCATTTCTGGAGATAGAGAGACATGTAGGAGAGTGCTATAGCTACAGAATCGATAGAGAGACACAAATTAGATAGAACATCTATACTATGGTATAGGTGGACTCATATTAGTAAACAAATAACAATATTGCAAAGTAATGACTATAAGGGAGTAGAAAAAAGGAGAAGGAGAGAAAGAAGAAGAGAGGGATTATTATTAAATTAAGTTACATGTCTTATCTTTGATAGACTCAAGTGCACAATAAAGAGGGATGACACCTAAATTAATTTAGGTTTATTGAGTAAGCGCACTATATTTGTAGGCCTAATTTAACAAGTAGCAAAATTCAATTTTGGTTGCTATTAGTTTCATCCAGGAGAAAGAGAGAAAGTTGATAGAGGATGGAAACCTTGAACCAGAGAAAGTTTTGTTTGTTACTTTTTTTTTTTTAAATGTTATTTTGTTTCTCATGAGTGTTTAAAAACAAAAAACATAAAGCATGTTTATGTTCTAAGCTTATAATAGAGAGTTCATAAACCTATAATAGGAATTTAGGGTCATGGTTATATGGAACCAAGGCAAACTGAAGAATTTTTAAGTTTGAGTTTGCCTTTTTAACTGGGAAAAGAGCATAATAGAATTCTATTCATATTTGTGCTTTTATTGCAATTATTTTAGCTAATATTTGTTTGTAATTGAAGGATGTAACTGTTAGTGCTTTCTAGCAATTGGAGTCATGGCTTAATTGGAAAAAACATTTTCCAAGCTTATAGATTGGCCAAAAAAATTTCCCAAACTAATACCTGTGAGTCTCCTAATCATAATTTTTTACTATAACTGACAATTTCTTTTTTCATTTTATTTCTAAATACAAACTCTACAATTGTTGCAGGAATAAGGGATAGATAGACTCAAAGTCCCAATAAAAAAAAAGAAAAAGAAAGGATAGATAGACTGGAAGGGGAGTAGCAACTATAGAAGAAACAATTGAACAACATAATGAGGCATGATAAAAGATGTTTTAATAACAAAAACAGTTTTTGATGAAAAGTATTGTCTCAATACTTTCATGTTTTAAAGAGTTTGATATCAACTGTTTATAACAGAAAATTAAACACAACATTAGGAACTCTATGCAATAGGAACTGCTACAAAGGGAATTGA
>BPVZ01000012.1:2968145-2981235 GCA_020521535.1 Rubroshorea leprosula
AAAAAAGACTGGAACAGAAATGGAGCTGTAGACATTGGCATTGTCCACGGCAAGGACAATGCATCCAGCTCTGCAAAGTTCTGATAATGAGTGAACTTCAGTTTTCTCAGCTAGAGTCACAGAGAAATCTGAATTCTATGTTATTCCTTTTGACATCACCAATGCCTTCAAGGCAATATGTAGATTCTTTACACACATCCATAAAGCTTTATCAGCAGAAGACATCCAAGCAGCACAATGGCTCATTCAAAGAATTTACATGATGCGAACTGCATAATCCGACGAATATCAACTGCCTATATAAGATCATAAAACCAACTTGTTACACGGAAAACTAATTGAGTGCCTCCATTCTGTGGTTTCATTTCTATTTTGTGATGAGAGAATATAATACAGGCATGGATATTATGCTTTGCTAATCTGGAAATATTGAAACATGGAACTACTTTGACAAATTATCTGTGTCACGGATTATCTTCTTCGAGGGAAGCACAATTGCAGCTACTGGATTATTCTCTAGTCCTCCACCTTCATCGATAATCAGCCTAAGGCCTTCAACATGAAGTTTTCCATGGTGCCCACTTACCACAATAGTTTCACTTAGCTCCTAAAATACATCCAACACCAAAAACTGAACTTCAGTCAACTCCATAATCATCAGAAACCACATTATCATATTCATAACTCAGTGAAAAAAAGCAGCATAATATTTTCATACTAGTGGAAACGCTAATGGAATAAAGAACGCTAGCATTAAAAACTGAGAAGGGATGAAAAAGAGCTGTGTCAGAACAGTGATGACCTTTGGAATGTCATGCACACTCTTCCTCCCACTAAGAGCCTCTATCTTGGGCACCCAGGCTTCTCTGGCTTTCAAAAATTTCAGTTGATCTTCAACATTTTTCTCCTTTTCTAATCCAGCATGGACAGCAATCAATTTACAATGTTTAAGTCCTTCGTCAGTCTCTATACAGACATCATCCTGGAAAAAAGCATATTAGCAACACACATCCACCAACTTTTAACCAAAAACTTTCAACCTTTTGGTTAAAAGTTCACTTTAGACATTAAACTGTAAGTTTATGACTGATTAGCAAACTTTTTGTTTTCTAGAAAACTCATAATATTGCATTAAATTCACTTTTCTTTCACAACTCGTTGTGCTCAACCATTCATCACATTATCATCACACAATTGGTGTCCTGAAAGCCTAGACATAGAAAAGAAACCATACCTCTTCGTGGACCCAAAGCATATCAGCTAGAAACTTCTTGTGGTCTTCAGGAACTGCCTTTACCAAATCTTTACACAACAAGAGTCCATTCATGATTAACAAGATAACTTAAATAGCCATTACATGAAAAAGTGTCTCCACATAAAATGCAAAAAGGGGTAAGAATAATTTCAATTCAATAGAAGTACCCAATCACCACGTTTCTAACCTAAAATTCAACCATGGAGAACGGTGTCCCCTCAATGGCAACAAGTGATTGAAAAGAAACAACTAGGAAAGATACCTATCATACCAAGCACTCAGGACATATACAACCATGAACAATCAAGGTATCAAATACAAGCACTCTCCGAGTAAACCACCATGAACATCAAACAAATCAAGTATCAATTTGCAAGTAAATACTCCGACCACACCAACAAAACACAGAATCTCAAATACCATTGCATAAACAAGAATCAAACTGAAACACAAAAGCCCAACTTCAACATACAGTTAAGAACCATTGCAATCAAACACAGCAACCTATCCATAAAAGATATCCACAACTTCTTAATCATTGAATTAGTTCAATCATCTCTAAAAGCCACAATCATTCAATCAACATATGCATAACCAGGAATAAGCATCAAACCAAGAAAATACCAAATTGAACATATAAAACAGAAAGGAAACAAATTCAAGATTCCTTTTTTGGGGAACACCCATAAAGAAAATTAAACCATGCATTACCAGCAGATCCGTGAGGCACTCCATAGGAGTCAAAAGTAGGAGCAGCATCATAAATAGAACCCTTATACTCAGTCCCTTTAACAGAATTAAACCTAACTTTTATAGAACCAGCCCACCTCCTCCCTTGCAAATGCATTCTCTCATACCCGTCACCCTTATACCACCCTTCTCTGTCCTCACTGACCGCATACTCCCTCCACGTCTCCTTCGCGTCGAAGCCTTCCGACAAGGTCCCGACAAAAGCGGAGAAAGCGAAGTCGTGGTTTCCGGTGAGAAAAACGTGCTTCTGGTTAGGGTAATTTGTTGGCAGAGAGACCAAGAAATCTATGACTTTGCGGGTATCCGGTCCACGATCACAGTAGTCACCGAGGAAGATTACGGTGGCGGAATTGAAGGATTCTTGGTCGATGTGTGATTGGAGGCTGGACCAGAGGTTGAGGAGCTTGGTGACGTAGCCATGGACGTCACCCACACAGATTACCGTTCTTGGTTTGGTACTGACGTTCGAAGCCATAACTTATCTTAATTGAAGTGGTGAGAATTAGTAGTTATGGAAAAGAAAAGCGAAATTATGAGAAAAGCATTACAGAAAACTGAAGTGCAGTCCAGTGCATACAAGGAGAAATTCCGGTGTATCCCCGGGATACCGCTGATGTGGTAAAAAAAAAAAAGGTTGAATTGGTGTATTTTTGTTGGGTGGGTCAGTGGCATCCGGTGCATATACTATAATTTCTCGGATGGTGTTACAGAAAAAAAATTTTATATTATTTTTTATATAATTTTTACATATTATTAGATAAATAAATATATTTAATATTATAAATTTTATATAAATTAAAATAAAAAAATTAATTATTTTAATGACAATTAAATTATACAAAAATATAAAAAAAAATATACAAAAATAATTTTCCTAATTTCTCGCATACAAGACAAGGAGAACCGCACTAAACCATCGTCAAAATAAAATTACATCTGTATTTTGTTTTAGAATTCATTATTTATGGTTTGAATTATTTTAATACAGTTTATTTTATAAATTTATTAAAATATTTTTAATAAAAAAAATATGAAAAACACTGGTTGATTCTGTTTTTGAACGCAAATTGCACTTCTTATTATAAAATTACTGTCGTGGTATTGCCAAGAAATGGGAGAAACACCGATTACTATGTTAATTTAAGTAAAAAGAAATTTAATTTTTTTATATGGTTTAATCTGATTTGATTTTAAATTAATTAATATTTAATATAAAATTTAAAATTAAAAGAAATTTAAAAAATCTACTTCTTAAGAAGTTATTTATATACTTTTATTCATTAATATTACAATAATAAAAAGATAAAAATGATATTTTTATCTTTATTTTTTCAATTTTTTCCCAAAAAAATTTGCCTCAAATTTCCTTATAGGTTAATTTTTTTTTATGTTAATTTTTACCAATTACAGAAAAATTAATAACACAATAAAATTCCAACAAAATATCATTGCAAAACTTTATCAATAAAATTGGTGTCTAACCAGAAGGTGTAGACATTTTGTTCCTAATGGCATTCTGGGTGTAATTTATATTACCTTCCAAATGTAATACATTGATTTATTGACAAAGAATTTTACTTTCATGAAAGAAATACTTGAGGTTGGCCATTGGTTGTTTGTCTGCTTCTCTTCAGAAGGAAGCTGGTTATCTCCTTTGAAAATTGAAGAGCTTGATGCCAAAGGCAAACACAAAAACAAATAGTAAACACCAACCAAGATGAGCAAAGGCAACAGCAGGAAGAAAATCGTACTCGAATCCCAAGCTCTGCTTGAGGAATGCCGTTAATGGTACATTACCAGCTCCCGGTATCTCAAGAAGAGCATTTTTATTCCCCAGTTGGGAGGTTATAAGACCGTAGATTGTCCATGACACAGGGGAAGCCCAATAGTACCACCTCCACCATATAGGGATTTGCTGTGTAGGATGAAGGGAGAAATTTTCAGTTGGTCTGTTCAAAACAAGTTTGACTAAATTCTAGGCATCTGAAGATATTATAGTAGTGACTTAAAAGATTGCTTACCGTCCTAGGAATGAGAAAACCACAGAACAAGTTCCAGAAGCTGACAAAGAAGGCCAAAAGAACGGCGGCAACTTGGTAGCTAGGAGTCAGTGCAACAACCATCATCCCATACAATGTGAAGTAGACGAAGCACATAAATATGTAGTAGTTGAACCAGAAGAACTTCTCCACCTTCCACTCAAACCCAATCATCGAATAAAGAAGCAGAGTGTAAACAATGGTTTGAATTGCAATGTAGATTGTTTCTATGACAACCTGGAAAATTAACAAGCATTTAGTTTTCTAGTTTTCTCAACCATACAGATTCACTCTGTCAATGAGTAAATTTAGTTATTGGGTACTAATCACCTGAGCGACTGCATAAGGCAGTGCAGAATACATCCCAGCTGCTCTTTCACGGTAGAAGACTGTTCTCTCTATTGAAACAACAGGTTGCACGGCAGAAGCATTGGAGACACCAAGGAAAAACACAGCAGCATATATAGCTCCAAGGAGATTAGTCAAATCTTGCTGCTTTGTTCTGTGGACAATAAAATTCAGGTAATTTTGATCCAGAAGCCAAATCTTCATCCCATAGTAGGAAAATTAAAAATTGTAACAGTACAAATATATAATACTATAATAGAAATAAGGCTTACGTCTTTTGTCCTTTGTTCCAGAAGATTAGACCAAATAAGATACCAATGACTATGGTAATGAAGAACCGGTTAACATTATACTGAGAATTCCTCCAGTAAGACCAATGCTGTTTCCAGCAACAAGCCATGCACTGAATAAGGAATGGTTGAGAATATTTGGTTGAGAAGTAGAGATCCTTGGATCCTGGAGCTGGAGTACTAAGCTCTTTGAGAAGTTCCTGATTCCTCCTGCAAGTTTGGTGCAAAGAAATTTAGAACAATGAAAACTAAAAATCCTTGGCCATTTGATGAAAAATGATGGGTGTAAATTAACACTTACTGATGCAGTGAGGAATTGGCATAAATTTCCGCAAAATCCACTTTCAGTTGAGCCTCAACTGTTGGAGCAGTGACCTCAAGCATCCATGTTGCAGGATTATATCCCTCCTTGATTTTTGGAACCCCTGGGAGAGCCTGAAACACAGAACATACATTTTGGTACAAGCTGAAGTTTCTCTTGTTGTGAGTCAATGTTACACATTTACAAGCACAATGCCCACCTCAAAATACTCTATGAGTTTGTGAGAGTGATGACCAAGAGGTCCGCCATAAATAACTTGTCCCCCTCTTTTCATCAAAAGCAACTGCCACAGCATAAAATAGCCAAATGCATGTAACAAGAAGGGAACAAAAGAGTTGCAATATTCTGGAAATAAATTTGTTTGTAAAATAGATATATACCTCATCAAAAGATTCGAAGATGTCTATGCTGGGCTGGTGAATTGTGCACACAACAGTTCTCCCTGTATCCACAGTATTTCTTACCGTACGCATGACAATGGCAGCTGCTCTGGCATCAAGTCCAGATGTTGGTTCATCCATAAAGATGATGGAGGGGTTAGAAACCAACTCTACTGCTATAGTTAACCTTTTCCTTTGTTCTGTTGAAAGACCATCTACTCCTGGAAGGCCAACTAGAGCATCTCTTATGGGGTTGAGCTCGACCAACTCCATAACTTCTTCAACAAACATCTGTATGGAAGAAAAAAAAAAACAATATGTAAGCATAAACAAGAAGTTAAGGTAATAAGTACACTATCAAAATTTAAAATTTATAAAACATACCTTTTGTGTCTTAGAGTCTGTTTCTGAAGAAAGACGAAGCCAGGCTGAGTACAGTAGAGATTCATAAATGGTGACATAAGGTGAATGAATGTCATTCTGTTCACAGTAACCACTCACACGAGCAAATGTAGCTTGGTTCTTTGGATAACCAGAGACAAAAACACTTCCTTCAGTGTAACCACCTGTTTTCCTTCCAGCTAAAACATCCATCAGAGTGGTCTTCCCAGCACCACTGACACCCACTAGTGCTGTCAATATCCCTGGTCTGAAAGCACCACTGACATCTCTTAGCAGTTGAAGACGGTGTTCTTTAATGCCTTGACTCTTCATTTCCTGGCACAACCCATATTTTACTTTCAATTTCTGCATATAAAAATAGAAGTTTTCTCAATTGAAATAAAATGTTTGCAAATAACTTACGGCAGGCATATCCACATAGTAGTTCACATGGTCAAATATGAGTGAAAGGGGACAGAAAGGCAAAACCATTCCCCTTTTAGGGGCATGATCTGTAGAATCAATAATTTCTGAAGATCTTTCTCCAGGTGAATCAATACCTGCAACAGCTCAAAGAGTCAGTTAATTAAAGAGGATAAAATACTGGAATTTATTTTCCACACCACTTCATCTCGAAAGACTTTTATTGTTTGATAAGATAAGATGTAGATTATACATTATTTCATATCATGTTTACCATAACATCTATCTTTGGAAGAAAACAGGATTTACTTGGCTGCCATGTAATCGAATCATTTAATTCAATTGCAGGGAGGAAAGGAAAATAAGGGAAGGAAAAGACGGCAGAGTTTCAGGGCTTAAACCTTCTCTTCTATGTTGTCCAGAAGCTAACTTCTTACTCTTGTGGTCATCTTCATCCACAACTGCTTTGGAATTGCCCAGAGCTGAAAATTAATCCATGTAAAAGGTTTCACCAACACTGAAATTTCATTAAAAACAAACAATAACTGCAGATGAGCGGCCAGGAAAGAAAACAACTGCAGATAAGATTATGAAGCTTACGATTCAAGAAAGTCAATGCTCCAATGAATAATATGTTGAATAGAACAGAAAACCCAAATAGTGCCCCAATGCTGATCCAAAACCAATAATCTTCTGTAAAAAAGCCTCTAGTCCCAAGAAGAACTTTTCCAACAGTAGGTGCGGTAAATCTGGAATCATTATTTTTCTGAAGGGAACAAAATTTTGTAAAAAATTGATATTTAGCTCATGGTCAAGAAAATAAAAAATGCCAACCAAGAGCTTACTCATGAAAATGGCTCCATATACTACAGATGAGACTTGAATCAACAAATTAAGACAATCAAATTTTAAGAGATCTTACCGCACTCCATCTTTTATCAAGAAATTCATTTATGAAAATGGCATTCTGCCCATACGTCAATGGAGAAACATAGTATCCCCATAGCATCCAAGGTTCAACGTCATCTGCAAGGACAAAGGGTCAGAGACTCAGAATGCTTGACCGAAGCAAATGTTCAAAATGAAAAGCAAAGGAAAAAAAAAAAAAAAGAGTATACCTGTCATCTAATATATATATATAGAGAGCAAGTAGGGATCCACTTACATACAAATCTTATACATCACACTTACACAAAATCTTGACCATTCATCTTTCCACTGTCAATGGTTGAGATTTATCACGACTTTTTAGATGAAAGAGATAATTACCTTTAATAAATGTGAACAAATCTCAACCACTAAAAGTGGAGAGATAAATGGTTGAAATTTTATGTAAGTATAGTGTGTAAGGACTTATGTGTAAATGGATCCTTACTCATATATATATATATATGAATAAAAACCACTAAGAATATCAGGCTCTCAACTACTTGTTAGGCAAAAAGGTTCTAACTACTTACTTTTGGAAACAATGAAACCTCCGAGCACACAGACGATTAGCAAGATGAAGGTACCCAGTGTGTTTGCAACAACTTCTGTTCTTCCCACTGCAGCAATGAACTGAAAGAGCGATAGAGCCATCTGATGTGTGCCAAATAAAGCCAAAAAGTGTCGGATGAACCTTGAACATAAGGGAAAACAGGTGTTTAGTCAAAGAAATCATAATGCCCATAACATCCATATTCCATAAGTCAAACCTTTATAAAATCCAAAAGCAATCCAACTGTCAATAACTTGATGCTCAAGAAGCATCTAAATTGAAGTTATTCAATGGCTATTTACCTGCTAGCAGCAGGAGCAAAGCCAATAGTGTAGTATGTAAGGACAATCCATATCACTGATTCTATAAGTGATAATGGGATCCTAAGAATCCATATAGGTAGGCCAAAAGCCCAAGCAGGATAGAAAAATAAATCCCTCTGTTTATAGAAGACAGGAAGCCTGAAACAAGTCAATGCAAGTTCCGCCATTCCATTAAACATGACATTGGTCAAACTGAAAAAAAGAGCTCCAAAAAATTTCTGTCCATCTTCTATAGTGCCCACTGGCATCTGTGTTCTGAAGAACACTGTGAAGGCAATCAAAGACATGATTGTTATCTGGGTAGTCTTGAATATATATACAAAAGAGTTGCGCTTCATTAATAGCCACTCCCTTGAAAAACATGCCCTGAACAATTCCCATTTTGAAATTCCGTATTTTTCTGTGACTAATGCTGCGGGGTGGATTTGG
Source organism: Rubroshorea leprosula (assembly GCA_020521535.1). NCBI lineage: Eukaryota > Viridiplantae > Streptophyta > Magnoliopsida > Malvales > Dipterocarpaceae > Rubroshorea > Rubroshorea leprosula. The sequence goes on from BPVZ01000012.1 coordinate 2,976,566, forward strand.
GATTTATCATAAGGAACTCTGAGATCTGATGTAAGCTGTTGGCCAATGTGGAAAGAGTAGAAGCCCTGCACAAACTCAGGAACTGAAACATAATTATAAGGTTGGTTCTTGCTGACCCAATATTGTTCTTGGTCTTTCTTTGAGATTACTTCTTGCAAAAAGTCAGCAACTCCTTTCCTTTCAGGGCATTTGAAGCCCATATATTCAAAGAACTCAAGGACCTTATCACGCGGGCCCTGGTAGACAATTTGACCTTCTGAAAGTAGGATAATGTCATCAAAAAGATCAAACGTCTCTGGTGCTGGCTGTAATAGTGAAATGACCGTGGTTACATCCATGATATGAACCATTTGCCTCATGTATCTGCAAATCTGAAAAGTGGTAGAACTGTCCAACCCTGTTGATATTTCATCCATAAAGAAAACCATTGCTGGTCCAACCAACATCTCTCCTGCACTCAATTTACACAAAAACATATTAGAATGGCAATTTACTCTAATAAGTTCTTAGATGCAAGCTATATGAATAAGAAAAAAGAAGAAAAGAAGAAAAGAAAATATTATTTAAGAAGTTGGAGAATTACCAGCTAGCAAACAAGTGAAACAACAAGCATGGAAAATTTAGATAAAAAGTTTGATGGCGCCTGATGATTGGACATAGAAGTACAAGGAAAAGATGGCAAAGAAGTACCAACAAGAAAATTCAAATGAGGTTTGAAAGGAAATCAGGAGCTTGGAACAAGAAAGAGTACAGAGAAGCTACATTATCAACAATGAATCTGGAAACTTCAGCATGAATGACTTAGAAATATGAGACAAATAAATATATTGTGTTGCAAGAAAAAAAAAAGTATTAGTATTGATGTTGTACAACCAAAACATACCTGTAGTCAAACGCTTTTTTTGTCCACCAGAAATACCCCTTCGCATCTCATTCCCAACCATAGTATCCACACAAATGTCCAATCCAAGTATCTATCAGAGACTTAAATGTCAGTTTGTTTCTAGGAACTAACATATTAAATAGAAAAATAAACAGATTTTGTAACCACTTCTGGGGCCTAAGAAAACAAACCTCAAGAACATAATCTGTGATCAAGCTAGTTTCTTTGCTTGCCACTACTGCAGCCTTCATGAAGGCATCAATCTCGGGATCAGGCTTAATTTCTGCTTCTTTCTCTCTCCTCAAGAGCTCTGCCAGCAACTCATATCTGGCACCAACACCTAAACAGCGTCCTGAGAAATCCAATGTCTCCCTCACTGTCATTTCACCAAAGTGAAGATTGTGTTGACTAATATAAGCACAGGTCCTTCGAGGAACAAACTCATTCAAATCATGACCACAATATGTGACTTTCCCGGTCTCCTGTACACAATTTCAATTCATCACAAGGAGATACTACAAACAATCATATACTCAAAATAAATTGTTCAAAAACGCTATGAAATAAATTTTACAGATTGAAAACGCACCCTTAGATCGCGATGAAGCTTTCCAGCAAGTGCCAGCAGTAATGTTGTTTTCCCTCCTCCTGGAGGACCAAGCAGTAGGGTCATCCTGAAAATTTCAATGTAAAAATTCATAACAATCTATGTTAGTTAAGCTGCATGCATGGTGAAAAAGAAAACGCAGAGAATCAACAACTGTATTGAGGATTTCGAAAAAAAATTTACCTTGATGGTCTGACTATTCCACTAACATCTTTAAGTATCTGAATCTTTCTCTTCTTAGACGGTGCAAGCCGAATCAATCCCAGAATGCTCTATTGCCCAAATAAAATGGAAAATTTAGTTAGTAATCATTTAAAAACCAATCCTCTCCCACTGAGAGATTTCCGCTCCCTAGGGAGCGCCTTTTCGCCTTTCGCTTGGTTTCACGTTCGAGATTCAGGCACAGAACTGGCCTCTGGAGATGCTCACTAAAAAGAATGGGATTGACATTGATTCTGGTGTACAGGAGGTGACGGAGGTGGAGAATCCGAGGGCAGGGAGAGCCGGAGAGGTATAATCTGCAGTTTCCTTCGTTTTCGAATGGAGAACTGGAGATGCTGCAAAACCTCATCTGACTGGTTTTTGGCTGCCTATGGAAGGGAAGGATACTGTTCGGATGCAACTTAAGTTTGAGAGATCGAATCATTTCTGCTACAACTGTGGCCGAAGCCGAATTGCTCATGATGTGAGGAGGAGAAACCGATGCCATTCTATGATCGAACGGCGGCTAGATATGGATCGGAGCTGATGCACCGATGGAAAGAACAGTGGACGACGGATCGATCATCGGTGAAACACCTGCGGATCGAACAAGATTTCACAGTTGAAGGTTGAAGGTTAACTCTGGTGACGGCGCGTGAAGAGATTCAGGAGGCGCGTGCGAAAGGGACTACTAATGGATTTAGATTCTGGGCGAGGCTATTTTTTTGGGCCAATAATCACAGAAATTCTGGGTCAGACTAACTGAATGCTGGGCTGGATCTGGAGAATGGTTCAGGCTCTAATGGGCAAATGATAACATTCCAAACATTTACTCCCTCTATCATCACAACTATGGTTTTCTTTTTTTCTTTTTCTTTTTTTTTTTTCTCTAAATTAAACATTTAGAGATAGTTTATGTATTTACTTATAGGATTTATCAAATTTATATTTTTTTGGCAGATTAAATATTTGAGGAGCATTTATATATTTACCTATAGGATTTATCTTGTAGCATAGGTTAAATACTTACTAATTAAAATATTTTTAATTAGTTTTTCAAAAATTTTGATATCAAATTCATATATTTTTATAGATTTTGAATACAAATATTATATTTTTATATTTTATATTACATTTTATTTAATTTTTTTAATAAAAATTTATATAAAATTAATTATAAATACTACAATTAATAAAACTTAATGTGTCCGCATAAGGTCGAAAATCTCCTATTTATATTACTCATAATCAAAATGCTAAAAGAAAAAGTAAAACTTCTTGTGAAAGAATAATTAATCAAAATAAATAGATAATAATACAATTAAAGTGAGAAAAATATTTGTTTATCTTAAAAAATTAAAAAATGAGAAATAATTTTGGGACAAACTCAAAATAAAAAAATAATAGTTATTTTGTAATAAAGGGAATATGGTTTAAATTAGGTAAAACTGTTAATTACTTATTTCAAATTACTATATTTATGTACTAAATTTTTTTATATTCAAAAATCAAATTGAACCCAACTAATCTAAAGTTATGCCAAGTTGAATTCCACAAGGTGAAAATTGTTTTTATTTACAAGATTTAAATTTGAGATTTTATTTAAGAGAAGTTGAATTTCATCAATTTGAATTTATTAGTATTTCAAATAAGTATAATCAACCACTATTTATATGTCCTTAAGGTTTAAATCATAATAATCTTTCAAAATCAAACTTTTAAATCTAATAGTTTTTAATTAAAGTAAACTTTTATGAGAATTCTATTGAGAAATGATTTTGATTTTGATGATTTTAAATCAGCATCTCATTTTAAAGAAAATGATTTTGATGTTCAAATTATTAAAAAAAAAAAAAAAATCAGATACCTCTATTGTGTTCAAGGTAGCATTGAGTAGAGTAGGAAGAGCTCTACTCCCAATTCGCACATCCCCCTCCACCGATAAATGCTCATATTTAACTTCAATCTTTGGAACCTCTAGCCCCACCCTGCACTCAATCAAAGATCAAACTTAGCCATTAATTTAAATGACTAAATGCATACTCATTACACACATATCCGGTGGGGTAAAACAATAATGAACATTTTTCTGAAAACGGATTCACCTATTAATCCTGTCCCTTAATCTCCTGAGAAACTTTTCATTGTCCTCTTCAACGGCCTTCAACAGGCAGTCCGTCAACTGCTTCCTCTGTTGCATTCCAAGGTTGGTGACATCAACCTCGTTGTAAACAACACTGCCATTTTCAAGAACCTGACTGAGCACCACCTTTCTCAACCGGTCATAGGTGGGTAGCCGTTCGAGGGCAGCCCATTGTAACTCCTCCTCCTCCTCATCCACCTGATGTTCGCTCCTGTCGAACACTCTATCCGGCCAACTCTGCCTGCTGCTCATCGATCTCGCTATTATCTTTCCGGCTAATAAGATAATCTAATTTCTCTCTTAACGTTTCATATTATTTAAACGTTAATGTTTATGCTTTCTGAATCTGAACAGAAAAGGAATATTTAATGTTTCCAAATAAGGTTTCGAAAATCGAAAATGGAAAGACGTCTTCCCATATCATGATGTATGGTGATTTAGGAAGATTCTAGAAGAAAATTCCCAAAAAAAAAAACCTTCTAGAACGGGAAGAAGTCCTTCAACAAATGTTCATATTTCTTTTTAGTCTCAGGTTTAAAATTTGATCACTAACATTAAAAAGTTAAAAAAAAAATTCTTAACTTAATTCTTATTTCCTCCATAAGCATCCCAGTTTGAGTTAAGAACCAAAACATATCATCATTAAAAAAAAAAAAAAAGAATTTTTACTTGTTATATACACAAACTAATTAATTAAGAACCTTAAGAATATTAATTAACTAGTTTTTTATATTAAATTTTGTATTTTATATTATTTTTTATTAATCTTTAAATTTTTTATAATGATTTTTTATTAAAATATTTAAATTAAATAATTAAAGTTAAATTTAAAATTA
>BPVZ01000012.1:3025357-3041488 GCA_020521535.1 Rubroshorea leprosula
ATAATATTTTTAAAACAATTATCAAATATTTTTTATAATAAAATCTTACAATATTTTACATGATGTAACTCTTATTAATTCCATTAATTTAAGGTAAAACTTATGATAAAATATAAATCAACTCGTTTAATATCATAAAAATATTATAAAATTTAAAATAAATTTTCATTATCAAGAAAATTACAACACTTGATGGTAAAAAAAAAAAAACCGGTAAATTCCACTTGTCTTCGACTGGTCTTCCCTTTCCCACCTCATGCCAGCCCAAAGAAAAGAGGTCAAGGACAATGGCAAAATACCACGTGGGCTACAAAATCGTCAAGCCCAAGTGTCCTCCATTCCCGCTCCCGCACGTTCCGTACGGAAGGCGCGACAAATCTCCTACGTGGCAGAATTTCGAAACGTGGCACTCATTCATACATCGGAGCGCGAAGGAACCTAGCATAGGATGTCGAACCCTGAGCTGGCACGACACGTGTCACTCCCTCGCTGTCTCATGGTCTCCCCTCTAAACTAAGTATAGCAATTAGCAAATCTCCCTCTCTTTCTCTCTCTCTCTGTCTCTCTCCCCCTTCCTCAGTAGTCAGTATAACCAGAGGATACGCTGCTTTTTTTTTTTTGGGATTTTGGATTTTTTTTTTTATTTTTTGTCTTGCATCTTTACAAAGGCGGTTATGGATTTGGAGAGAGGGTCGGTTTCGAGTTCTTCGGCGTCGTCTCCGCTTTCTGCGGCGGATCGGCTGGAGTTGGAGGCTGCGGAGGCGTTGGCGGGCTTGGCGTATTTGGCGACTCGAGAGACCGTCCCGGATTCCGCCGCCAAGTGGGGGAGGAAAGGCAAACGACTCAAGAAGCGAGTCAAGAGTGAGTCGCCGCCGTCGCCGCCGCCGCCGCCGCCGCCACCTTCGGACTCCGTGTTGAACCCGGCTGACCCCGTTCAAACGGGTTCAGATCCCGTCGAGGAGGTAGTCCCTGGTGGAATCAACTTCGTATTATCTTTATCTTCAATGTGTTTATTTTTCCTAATTTTGAAAAGTTTTCTTAGATGTGTCGGTCCTGAATTGGTAAATAAAATTACGAAATTATAAAAATAACACTTTCCACTGTTTATATTTATTATTGTTTCGGCACCAAAGTGAATTAATATGAATCTATCCTTAGTATAAATATTGTTAATATATATATATATATTGTGCTCATAACATTGCCTGTTTTGGGTTAAACTAGACGGAATTATAATGTTGAATATCCTTCCCATTAGTTTTCTTCTAAAAAGAGAGGAATTTTTCCCCCTTTTTAGACTAACTTCTCCTTTATTGTGTTGTATGTTTGACATGCCTTTTCTTTTGAATGGAGAGTACAAGAATCTTAGGGCGATGATATACTTATGATGACACTTATCATCGAAAGTTTACAATCATGACGAGTCATTAAATAACTGAATGCAAACGTCATGATTGTAAGTTTACAATGCCATGTGACATCATTTCTGATAATCTTAGATATGTTAATGTTAGTTTCCTAAACTAGTTAAATCTTACTGAACTAATTTGTTGAGCTGTTACCAAGTTGCACTATTTTGTGCAGGACTTTTGAAATTTATTTTTTGTTTATAACAGGATCAAACTAAAGTAGGTAAGCAGCAAGTTGAGATAAGAGGAAGCAATGAATTTATAGAATCAGTAAAAGCTGAGCAGAATTCTGAATCACTTGAACTGAGTCATTGTTGTGTGGCAAGATATAAATCAACTGGTGGAGGAAGGCCAAGACAGAATTTAACTGAGGTAGAGAACTTTTTTCCTTCACCTTTCTTTTTCCCCTATTTTGCTCTTTATTCTCAACTGAAGCTTTTCTGATCAGGCTGAGAAAGAAGCACGAAGATTACGCAGAATATTGGCAAATAGGGAGTCAGCTAGACAAACAATTCGCCGAAGGCAGGTAAGCTGTGTTTGGTCAATCAACACTGGTTTCAGTTTTATGTTTCTAAGTTCAGCTTTTACTTATTTTTATGTCTTTTTCTTAGTTTCATTACCTATAGTTACTATACACCCTAAAGAGAGAATGTCTACAAAGAGAGTTGAGAGTTTGGGAAAAACCTCATCTTATTTATTTGGTCTGCATACCCTCTTTTCAGCATGCCTTTTCTGGTAGATAAATGCATCTGATGATTTCATTTCAATTTTGTATATATTTTAGTAATGGAGAGAATAACTTATTCTTCTATTAAAAGATTCACTGCTCCTAGCTGTGGATGGTAATCTCAGACCAAGTATGCATCCCAAACGAATCAAGCTGTATCATTGGCTTCTAAGATTAAGTCAAAACTAAGCAAGATCTGTATCCAACCTGTTGGGGTTGGCTCAGGTGGTAAGAACTAAGAGACAAGGAGAACCTTGATCAAATCCAAGATTTGAATCCCTTCACTGTCATTTGGGTGCAAACATTTTCCAAAAGGCCACACCCACCCCGCATGGCTTGACATTTGCCTGGTTTCTATGAACGGAATGGTTTGTAGACACCTGGGGGACTAGTTGGGTAAAAGTTCGTCAAATGTTTAATGACTTGTGCTATCAAAAAAAAAAAAGAGGGAGGGAGAGAGAGGGAAAGATCTGCATTCATGGTCTACAATGTGTCTAAATCTACCTATATTGGGCATTTTGAAATGTCAGGAGACTAATCAAAATTTTAGCTCTCAATGCTTATAGTCAAAATGGTTTGACTTAGAAATGTTTGACTGCTATAGTCAGAATGGTGATGCTTGCAATGGAAGAGGTCTTGCTTAGTTTTGACCATCAAAATTTTAGAAGGAATTTACTCATTTAGATGTATATGCCATATATATATTAACATTCTACTGTAATTTTATTTTACTATTGTTAAGTTCTGGGTCTGTACTCTGGTCCAGGCTCTCTGTGCAGAGTTGACACAAAAAGCTGCTGATTTAGCACAGGAGAATGAACGTTTGAAAAGGGTGAGCCAAAAATCTTTCCAAAATTTATCAGTGTCTTCCTATGTGGCTTATTATGTTACTTTTCCTTTCTGAAGTTGTGAAGAGGGAGTTTGGCATGCCTTTTTTTTTATTTTGATATGCAATGAAACAGGGTTGGCAGATCCAGCCTGCCACTAGTTTTAAGACAAATGCTCATATAATAATGTTTTTTGGTTACTGCCCTTTTATAGTTATAGGGTTGCTCTCGGCTGATTCTCTTTTGATATCATTTAAACTGAGTAGGAAAGGGAGTTGGCCTTGAATGAGTATCAGTCTTTGGAGAGCACAAATAAATATCTAAAGGCAGAGGTAAAATCACTCCGATGAGCAGTCGATCTCTAAAGTCTTTTTGTCCATTTGACATGCTGTTCGTATCCGCAGATGGCTAAGGCAATAAAAGCTGACAAGGGACAAGTTCCTGGGGAAGTCAAGTCATTGCACTGTAAGATATCTGGTCCACCGTCTACAGACCGTCCATTCTTCTTCTACAACCAACATCCTTTTCCCCCTTTTTGCTGGCCTTCCATGATTCAGTCTTTTCACCAACTCCAAGCCCAGCATGGGCCCCAAACTGCCATTGTTGTTCCACCAAATATTCCCATGCCAGCTTCTAGCAAACTCAATTCATCTCAAGATCCAGGAAATTACATAAATATCAATGGCACCAAAAGTCCCTTTTACTTAGTCCCATGCCCCTGGTTCATTCCTCATCCTGATCATGGGAATGGATTCCATCCTCAGCCATCCTGCCATCTGAATGACATACAAGATGAAACTTCTGTAAGTAATCGATTTAGTGCAAGTTCTACAAAAACTTCATATGGGGAGAATCATAATACTTCTATTGATATAAAAGTTGAAAAGGAAGCTTGTGGCTCAATAGAAGAAGCCAGACCTACTGATCTAAATGTGACTCCAGCCAAGTTTCCTCTTGATGGAGGTAGTCACTGTACAGTAGTCCACCATACAGAAAATATCATAGTTCCTACTACTCTAAGTTCTACAGGAGCAACATTTGTTGTTAAACAAGAAAGTCTGCCAGATTATATTTCTAATGTTGACGCTTCTTCCATAAGAGCAAGTCACTCTTTGAATCCTTCAGCAGCGAATAATCAAGAACCGGTCAATTATGGAAGTAAAAAAGTGCTGGAAGCAGTAGCTGCAGCTGAGGCAAGAAAGAGGAGGAGAGAACTTACTAAGCTTAAGAACCTTCATGGTAAACAGTGCCGGATGCAGTGTTGAGCTTACGTATTCTAACGCACAGAAGGCCTTATAGGAACTGATCGTTGGGTGCTCTCCTCAGATCAAGGTTTGACACTTTGCTTGTGGTCTCTCTTTTTTTTCTTTTTTTTTTTCGGTTGGGAACAATGAGAGGGAAGGTATTTCTTCATTGAAAGGGCAGGAAACTATGAGATCCTGTTTATTCTTTGATTGAGCCTAAATACTTCAAGGCTTAAGGAATGAGAATAAACAGCCCCTCTCCCGTACATTTTTTAGCGGGAAGGTATCTCCTTCTAGGATGCTGCCCCTGGGATATGCTTTTAACTTTGAACAGGGCAATCGAAGAGTTGGCATTGCTTGCTAATGTCACTAACGTTCTGTAAGTTAATACTGCAAGTTTTTACAATCTTGCAGAATTGACATACCTGATCTAGTATAAGGAGTTAAACTTCTTTTTGTTTTATGGTTTTGCCTCGTCTTTTATTAGTTTGTAACTTGTGTTATAGATGTGAAGAGGTCGGTGTTCCTTTCATGGTTCTTTGTACAATGTCTTGAAAAGGTCTGTCAGACTATTGTACCACGTCAGGAGACAGGAGTATAAACGATAAATGACAATTGAACATGTCATTAAAAGTGGGGTTATATAGCGATTCATTTGGGTCTAGGTGAATGAGAAAGGAATATATTTTTGCTAATGTGTCAATATTTAATTGATCTGTTAAACCATGTAAAATATACATCGGTTGGATTGAAAAATTTTTCGTTGAGAAGAGTGGGGATTTTAACTAACCAGCTGTGGAACAAGCATTGAACGTTAATCTGTTTGAGGGGGAGAACCTGATGGCTACCATTCTGGATCTACAATGTGTGACTAGGAAATCAAGATACAAGACGGTCAAATGGCTACATGCATGCATTACTCCTTGGTTTATAGATATTAAAGATGCATCACACCTGAGGTTATAGTTCAATTGATCACTAATTTGCGTTTTCCCTTTTGCTGGATATTATATCTTTGTTAAGACAAAAAAAAATGCGTTTTCCAATTCAGAAAATCGAAAAAGATAATCCCCCAAGTTTTAGATTTATTAAAATATCTTTATTGAGACTCTTATTATATATATATATATATATATTAAAAGTACTTTGATGATTTTGATGCTCAAGTTATAGTTTTAATATACAGTTTAAACTGAAAGACATGATTATCTATTATAATTCCCAAATTTAATATTTTGATAGAAAAGGACGCCAAATCACTTAGCTTCAAGCGGATTTTGAAATGATTAATATACATATACCTACAACATGGTCCAAAGTTGATGTGTCTTCAACTCTTCCAAGCAGATTTTTTACCAACAATAGGTACTAAAATCTGCTGACATCGTACAATTCCAGCAGCTCCTCCGTAGCATAGCCATCTCTCACTACCCTTGTTCATGTTCCATCTCACCCTATGCATTGCCAAAATTTTTGGAGGGAGAGCTTCTACGTCATGATTCACCGCTTCCCCTGTTCCATTTTCTTGGCTCTCTGTAACTGTCACGTCTTCACTTCTGATTGCCAATGCTTGATTCTGTTCTGCCTTATGCTTATTGCTACTTTTAGATTTTGGCTTCTTTTTGTTATTAAGAGCTGCCAATGTTTCCTCGGATTCAGATTCTACTCCGGGATCATTGTCATGACAGGGAGCTGTGTTAATATTGACAATTTTGGTGGATGTTAGAAAAAGAAAGTGGACCAACTGTATCTAGATAGCAGGCAGGCAGGCAGATTGTTAAGCTTACCCAAAATAAGTTTATGTGCAGATGAACCTTTTGCCTTCTTATCATTTGCACGCTTTATCTGCTTTGACTCTGTTAAGAAGCTGCGCAGCGATTTAGGGGACTCCCCAGAATCACTAATTGACTTCTTAAATGGCAAAGGTACATTTGGTAATGGAGTGTTGACTGTTATAGTCGATCCCTCCTCAGTCAAGGACCCACAAAGAAAATGTGGTGCCCGATTTCGCGAAAAATACCTGTCCACTGCTTTAGCTGTAAGCTGGTTGTAAAGATAAATTCCATCAGTTTCAGTTATGGTTCAATCTCAGAAACAGTTTGCTAGTTCATCTTCTATGCTTTATTTTCAAGGACTTTCCAGAAAGAGCATGTCCAAGAATGAAGAAGATAGGCAGGTAAAAGTCCAAGATATGACATTTGATGAGGTAAGAAGAAGTTTAGGTATTCTAAATCATGAGAATATGGTCATTTACAGGACAAACTGGATGAATTGTGTTTAGAGAAACAACAGATCTAAGATTTAAGATCAGGGTGCACATCTGAGTCGAGACTTCTGAGTCAATAGTGTGAGAACTGATAGTGGGAACCAAGTTCATACACAACAGGAAAAATTTCTAATCTACATTTTACCTAGAGGTTTGGCCATTAAATAACTCAAAACACAATAAATGGATCTCAGCTTCAGATATGGAAGGTAAGGATTAAAGAAGCATAAAATATAAAAGCCACGGTAAACTAAAAAATTTTGTAAACAAAGAGCATTAGCTCACCTGAAGCTGAAAGCAGATGGCAGTCCCTTCCGCGCTGCAATATGCAACCAGGCCTAAATTTTATAACTCTATCAGTCAGTGGATAATTTTGAAAATAATGATTCAAGAAATTAAGCTGTTTCAAATTTCTAGCCACCTGCCTAGCTATAAGTGCTTGCTTACAATACGAAGACAGAAGAAGTAAATCTTCTTGATGATCTGATTAAACAAGCTTATAGATTTGAACTAGAAAACAATTAGCAGCCTAATTGTCAACTATGGAAATAGCCTTTAGCTGTGCAACATTTTAATTGAAAGCCATAAAAAATAATCTTATTTCTTTTCTCAACATTTTGTAAAGATATAGTCCTCAGTCTTCTTTAGAAAAACAAGATCCAATTATGTTATTTAGGTTTATTATGATACTTCATGTCCTGACCTCCTGGGTTGAGGACTTATTATTAATTACCTCTACAGTCCTTCATTTCATTTCCTATTTGGGACTAGGCTTGTAGATCCTCTAAATATAATTGTTATACGATGTTAGTACAGATTTTGACAAATTGAGAATATTGCCTAGTAATTCATTTATCTCAAAGCCATTTCATTTTCTTGAAGGAAAAAAGTAATGTTTGGTCCAACACAGGTTTTCACAATGAGCACTGTATAATTGTTAATCCATGACACTATCTTGAATTGCATGCTAGTCTATGCCTTTTCATGAGCTTACAGTATTTAATAATAAAAATACCTGTTAATCGTGACACTTGTACACTCCAGATAGCAAATGATGAACAAGTAAAGATGGTGTTCAATCCTTGTTGTTTAGTTGCAGTAAAAGCTTTACCAGTAACAGGGACATCATTCGCTGCCTGAGCTAAGCTAAGCATTCGCATTGATCCATCATCAAAGGAAAGAATTACACATCTACAAGCATGAAATATTCATGATTCAATTCTAAATAAAAGGAAAACTATCAGTACTAATCAAAACAAAGGCCGATAAACAGGACTGGAACTCTACCTTGGATCTGGCAGCCAATCCAAGCTATTTATGAACCTTGGGTGTGGATGGCAGTCCCACAAGGGATGGAATGGATCACTGCAAACAAAAAATGAATCTGTAGTTCTTGAGCATGCCTCGCCATTAAAGTTTCAAGTGAGGTAAGCAGTTAATAAAAGGGTATCAAAATTACCGAATGTCCCAAAACTTTAGACCTCTGTGTCCTGCAGTGACTATAACATTTGAGCTCTCTGAATCGCTGAGTTAACAATGGCATTTTGCATGTCAATCTACAAGCATAATAATATAAAACATGGACTAATAAAAGTTCACAGGGTAAGTCTTTTTTTTTTGAAAAATATCTATTAGCGCATAGAGTAGGCCTTCAATGGTAATAACTTTTTGACAATCATCATTATCACGAAGACCTCAACCATAACCTATCACTAGTTGGGCAGAAGAAAGTAATCTTAAGTTGCCTCCAAAACCAGCCTTCCTAAAAATATTAATAGCAAAATAGACAGAAGCTCCAGTAAACACTGAGCAGCTTTTTACTGTTATACTTGTCCAATTCCAATTCTCAACCCAAATAACAAAATAAACTTGGTACTTTAATTGATGGGATAATATGTGCTTAAGATCCCACATAGAAGAAGGATATAGAGTGGGCTGCATGGTAAACAGTTCTGCCCTCGAGGATTTTGCTAAATTATTGCTTTTTGTATTTTACTATACTAACAATATTCTATTCTAAACAAAACCAAAGAATAGCAATATATGCCACTATAAAAAATAAAAATAAAATAAAATAATTTAACTGGCAAGGCCAACTCCATAATCGTGTCCCCAGCCAAAATCAATATAGGTTCAGGAGCTCACAGATCAATATGGCATCACTGACCTAAAGGATGGAGCCCATGCGACAGATCTAATTGGAACTGTATCTGCGCTGAAACAAAGCACAGGTTTTGTATCTGTATACCAACATAGAAATCAATTAATTAAGTTGAAATGTGTTACCTAACTAGATAAAACAGAGGCAAAGAATGCATTGTCATCACCTTTAGGTGAACCACTTGGAGAGAACTTCCACAGAGCAACCTGATAAAACTTCTAGTATTAATATCAAAATGATTCAAATTGATGAGTAAACATAATATTACCACCAACGTCAAAATAATAGTTTGTGGATAAGAAACTAAGTCAAGGGCAAATGTTAATGCAGAAAAAAATCAGTTTACCCACTCCATTTGATCCATTTATTTACAGAGTAAACTCACTAAGGGGAAGAAAACTCGGCCCAAATGAAGTAGGCAAATGCATTACAGCCACATCCTCAAATTAAATTAGATGCAAATTGGAGTACAAGAAGGTTAGGAGAACTACACCATTATGTACTACATACCATCCCATCATGGCACCCAGCAAGTAAATAATTGTGTGGGGGTGAAGTTGACCACTCAACTGTCAAAGGGATGCTGTATAAAAAATGCATTCTGCGTATTAGTAAAGAATCAAGAAGAAATGGCAGGTACCAAGATCAGAATAGACAGCTAATCCAGCAAAAGAGTTACAAAACTACAGGCCTGTTTATGAGATCCAGATTTAGCCTGAAAAGCAGACAAATTTTAGTGAATTATTGTTTTTGAAAAGCCCTCCATCTGTAATATGTGAAACCTATTGATTACATATATAAATTTGGATGGTTGAGCATTGCAGCAGAGAACCTTGGCTGTCAATGCAATGTTCTTTCTGTGGCCTCCCCACCCCCCACCCCCCCAAAAAAAAATTTCCCTTCTCACAACAATAAAAATAGTACTTAGGAACATGGCATCAGGTACGGCTCTCTGAAAACTGTGCTTCATCCACATACTCAGTCACACCAAACCAAGTGTCCTGGAATGGATAGATCCAAGATGACCCTCCCTTAGCTATTAGACTAAAGAAGTAAAGGCACATTTCTGATAACCTGATGCAAAGTTGTAAAATGAATATCTATTTTCTTTTGCATCCATTCACCTTCACCATGCTCAATGAGGAAGCTCCCACAAAAATATTTTGAGTCTCAGATGCAGTGTTTTGTTGTGATTCAACCTTCTAATAGTTCTTTCTCCTCCAACATGCAAATAGACTTTAATATTGCTACTATTGTGGCACTGTCCTTTAGAGCACCCACAATGCTATGCTCTGCCCACCAGTATCTAGCTATGCTATGCTGACCAAATGTCCATAAATAGAGAGGGAATCACTGCATCAGAGACCCACCCCAGCCCTCTCCTCACTTATTCTAAGGCTATAAAGATAGTCAAAGAAGATCAATAATTCACCAACATTCCAATAAAACAAACATACTGCCTCCATTAAGTTATCAGAAATAAATTTGGCAATAAGCTAGAGTAAAATCTAAATCTCAAATGACTTACTAGAAAAAGGTAAGATATCCGTATTACCTCTGTACATCACCACATTTCAACTTTGAGCAAATAAAGACAGGATCCAACTTTACAAACCGAGGATCAATACCATCTTTTTGTGAAGATGAATAAATAACTCCAATAGTACGGGGAAGAGGAACCTCCCACCTGGATTGCATAGATTGTATTAGGATATGCATCATATAATCATTGTCCGTGATACATTATATTGAAACTTGAAGCATAAAACCTTATAATTGGTGATAGTGAAATCCAAACCAGCAGCACAAGGCTGGCAAAGAGTTAGGATTCATAATGACATGGTACATTGGAGATAGTGTCCATTTAATCAACACACAGGTCAATGATCCTGCCAGATCATGATACTTTTAACTTTTACCATTCTATTCCAGTTTTACTAAATATCAGCATGACAACTACTCTTTGCCCCATCATATCACAGGCATCTTTTGCATTTATCCTATATGGAATATTATAGCTATATTATATTCTAATAGTCTATCTTAACATTCCATAGACTACCATTTAAATTTTTATATTCCCTTAGTATAACTCCTCGTACTTGCATGAGTTCAATAATAATAACCTTTTTAAATATGTCCATAATTTTGCAGATCTCGAAATAGCAGTACAGAACCACATAATTAGCCAATCACATTTAAAATGAGGTCATATGCAGTGCAAGACCACCTAAAAAAATGCAGCATGAATGAGAGAAAGAGGGAATGATGCAGAAACTTCAAAAAGATAATAAAATCCACACAACAAAAGCAAATGACTTACACTTCTAGAGATCCATTTCCTAGCAGGACAGCAAGGTAGCCCATTCTCTGCTTGCATTTAGAATCATTTACATTATAAGGCTGCCATTTCACATCCCATGCAACTTTTCCATTGTGAGCCAGGCACAATACCACTCTTGGAAGAGCAATATCCTTTGGAATTGAAGCTCCAAAGCTTTGATTCAATGACAGAAGACAATTATTATCATCATAACTTTTTGACCTGGCCTTACTTTTCAATCTTTTACCCCGCGCAGGAGTTCTAGTTGCCAGTTTAGATACCGATGCTTTTTCTGCTTTACCTTTTTTATTTTTATTCTGGCCTTTAGTTGGTGCATTTTCTTCTGTATTCCTAGGAACTCCCTCTATAGCAGGTGGCTGAAATGAACCTTCTGTAAATTCAACATCAAGGTGCTGAACAGACTGATTTTCACAAGCCACATTATTAAGAGATTCATCAATTGGCTTCTTTTTTGGTCTTCCTCTAGGTCTCTTAACCTCACTTGATGTTTCGTTTGTTTCATCTTCTGGATGCTTTCTAGGTCTTCCTCTAGGTTTCCTAACTTGCAAGGCATTCCCCTCTATGACGCCATTATCATCAGATTTTTGTTTTCGTTTTTTCTTTAAAGGAGGAGCCTCTTCCTCTTTTCCACCAATATTTAGCATACACCATATCTGAATGATGCCTCTGCCAATAAGTGGAGCACCTATCTTGTGATAATAAGATTCAGGAGGATGAGCAGCAACAGCAATGAACTGGAAAAGAAAAGAAAAATGAAAAGAAGATTCCAGAAAGGAGGCAGTCTGCAAAACTTCTAGTTACAATCAGACAAGAGAATAAACTTAAAAATAAAGCCCTTTGTAAGTCCACTTGTAAAATTGAATGAAAAGAAGATTCCAGATAAGAGGCAGTCCTATCATAAAACTTCTACTTGCATTGTGACACAGGAGACTCAACTTGAAAGCAAGACTCCTATGTTTTGCAATAATTGCAAGTAAAGGCTGACTTCTGGAATCTTATGGATGGAAGGAAAGGCAAAGGTTAAGGAAGAGGATGAATGGCATAATCAATTCAATAAATAACAAAAAATTTTAATATTGGATTTCCAAATGTTCAATATAAGACTAATTCATATCACCCTGGGCTCATTCTAAAGACTTTGTCAGTCATGCAAATACCATAATAAGCTGAGAAACTATATAACATTTAAGGCAAATATGTGAGGCATTTAAACATGGAAAACACTCCTAAAAGGCAAATATGTGAAGCATTTAAACATGGAAAACACTCCTGAAAGGCAAATATGTGAGGCATTTAAACATGCTTCAAAGAGATCAGATGTCCTAACGGAATGATTTTTCCCTTGTTTACATATTCTTAGGTCCATCTAGAAAAGGAGAGGCTTACAACATAAAAGGAAATCAACATGTTCTAAATCAAAGGAAATTGGAGCTTGAAACCAAATAACCACACCAAACAGAAATTAGGGTGTGTAGGGAGAGAGGGGAGGGTGAACGCACCTCACATTTGACATAACCATCAGGATTCTCATGAACTCTTGGACACCAATCTAATGCCCACACAGACCCTCCAACATACATTATGAAATCTTTACTGCAAGGAAATATGTGACATTGATCAGGTCTTAGTAACATATATTTATTGTATTAATACAATAGAAAGTGAAACTAAGCAAAATATTACTCATTTAAAGGTCCAAAGAATTAGTAATTCCGTCATCAACTAAAATCTTTTCTGATCAACCTAAGAGCTATAACTGAAAGATAAAGACTTTCACTATCATGAGACACTCAAGCGATGTAAGGTTCTTGTCCCATCATATCATGTCTGTCACCCCAGCTTCCCATTCAACAATAAATCTATAAGCATATTGAGCCCTAAGTATAACAAAATGCTATGGCTGATAGGACAAGGCTTCAATTAGGCTCCCATATCACTTAATGGCATTGTTATGTCTCAAGCCTAAATGGTATAAGAACCTGATTGAAGCCTCCACCAAGTAATCAATGTTTTGGGTTCAACTTAGGGCTCAATGCTGCCATTCTTACTTCTGTCATGCATGGTATAAAATTTTTCACATGGCATGCCTCTTGTTGCATCATATGGTAGACCTCAATTTCAAATCTATTTGGAGAAGTAAATTTCAGGAGGTAGCATGTTCAACCAGTTTGCAAATAAAGCAAAAGTTTCAATACCTAGATCCTTAACCATGTATACACCCATCAAGAAATTGGCAATAGCAACCACAATTTTCAAGCTAAAGTGGCTGGTGAGGAAATAACAGAAGGCTAGATTACATAACAGTGTAAAAAGCATTGGAATAATCTTGCAAAGAGTAGAGTTTTCAGTAATTAGATGCGAAATCAGTGCAAAGCACTTTCCACTTGCAATGTTCAGGATAATAAGATCAAACCAGAACTACAATCTTTCTACAAAACCAAAACCACCAAATGTTTTATCACTTGGTTCAGAAGATACTTAAGCAGAAATATAAATTGCACAAAACCAAAATCCTTACCAGAATTTTGCAGATGTGGTGCCATCATATTGTTCTTCCTTCTGCATCCATAAGCAAACCAAATAATCGAAACAAGTCTAAAATGATAAGCTACATAAAAATTATGGCAGGAGATTTCAAAGTTCCCACACCCAAAACATGAATGATGGGTCCTAAAAGCAGAAATTTCTTCTTTCAAGTGAAAGGAAACATTCAATAATTTACCTTAGGGACAGTTGCTGATGAAAACTGAAGCAAATTGACCTCACTCGAAACATACTTCTCCTTAGAGCATTCCGATTCACTAGCAAACCTAACTATCCGTGGTTCATAACTAAAATGCCTCCACTCCCTGAAAACATATTCCAAAGTTGTAAACTTTATACTAACATGAGAAAACATAAATACGAATATAATTCACCAACATTAACCCAGAATAGAATCAACAAATTCCACAACTGGGTTTCCTTACCACTGCTAAAGTTAAAGACTTTAAGCCTAACTTTTACCTTATGAAAGTGATTGAAGAGGAAGGTCGCTGAATATCACATTCATCGAGGCCGTCATTCTCTGGTTCTCCACAAAGCTTGGAGATTGTGTTTATTGCCCTAAGATGATTCTCCACAGAATAATCAAACATCGAAACCCTAACTCCTGGTCCGTCGTTTAAAGGCTGAGCTTCCATTTTCTCCTCCTCCGAACTTAAACGGACCTCGGAATCAGTGAACGGATACAACCTCGACTCTCAACGGGCAAAGAAAAGTGGGAAATTTGCCGCCAATTTAGAAGAGCAACTCAGTGAGTACGTTATTCCTCTGCAAATTCTACGATTAAGTGGCGCGAAACATTGCGAGAAAATGCGGGGAAAATCATGATTTGTTTGAAAAAAAAAATTACTGAAAAGAATTTATGGGAAGCTTAGTACTTACCCCGTAATAGAGTAGTATTTCCTTCTGTGTAGAGCTCCTCCTGAATTTTAAACCTTAGGGTTTACAGGTTCGAACCCAAGACCGTTTATTCTCCGTCCACATTCCACCTTAAACCTCCTCTGCTCCGGCGGCAAATACGCACCGTTTCGAATTCGGCTGTGGAGTCTCACTCATTCATCTCCTTTCTTTATCGGGCCTCAATGCCATTTGGGCTTTGCAGCATTATTTATTATTATTTTTTTTTTTTGGTGAATGGCTTTGTAGCATTATTTATTTTATATTTATTTTAAATTTTTTTAGCATAATTTTGATTTCGATTTTTTTATATATTAATAACTAATACTATATTTAAATTCAATTTAATAAATTTAAATTTTTATAATAAAATTTAATTTTGAAATATAATAATAGGTACTAAATAAGAATTTTTGTTTTATTATTTAAATTGTGTTTAACTGAAAAATACAAATCATTAGATGACGGAATAATTCATAATATATGAGACCTGACTTTCATATAATAATTAGTATTATACAATTTGACATATTTTGAATTGCACAACATATTTTCTTACTAAATATATAAAATATAAAAAACTCAAAATTCAAAATTAAAAACATACCAAATGGAATAAACGATTATTTCTTTAAGGGTGATATTATAGGGATAATTTTTTTATTTCATTTTTTATATAATTTTCACATGTCATTAAATGAGTATATGTATTTAATATTATGGATCTCACATAAATTTAAAAAATCAATTATGTTAATGATATATCAAATTATACAATATATATATATACAAAAAAACATTTCCCTATCTATAATCCCATTAATCCTTAGGATACTCATGGTCTTTTCAATTCTTTTTAGCAGTGCTAACTGCTAACTGCACTCAGTCTTAATGTGGGCGAGTACACTTTATTTTTAAAAAATATAAAATTTTAAAAGAAAATTAACTCTCTCAGACTCAGCCCAGCCCGAGTACAGTGTGCTCTATTCATTTTCTAATGGTTATACTTATACCTTTAATTTGGTCTTTTCAAATATTATACAAAGTTTTGAATTGGTTTTTAAATTAAAAATTTTCTTAGTTTGTTCGTTAAAATTTATAAATTTAACTCTAAATTTTTTTTTAAAATAAAAGTAAATGATGTGTTTCATTATTAATATAATATATGATTATTAAATAATGATCTTTAACCATCAAATAACAAATATATTAATTATTTTTTAATGAAATGACTAACTCAAAATTAAATTTAAAAATTTTAAAAATTAAATCAAAAATTTTTTTAGTTTAGAAGCCAATTTAAGGTCTTATAATAACGAGGGACCAAATTTTTTTTTTTTTTGAAAATAGGTAAAGTTTAACCTTTTTTAATTGCAAATCATGGACACTTTTTTTTTTTTTTTTGATAAAAACAATGGTTAGAGATTAGTAAGGTTAGAATTGTTAATAAGAGATATTGAATCTGAACAAGGGTGTAATTTACTAACTGCCTTTTTAGGTAGCAACAGTCATCATCACAACAGAGAAATGCAGGAAGGGATAAAAATTGAATCTCACACTTAAAATAAAATATCCTTTAACCAATAATTAAGTGAGTATTTGCACCACACAGGTTTTTTAAATCACGGACACATTGTTCTTTCGTAATTACTAGATTTCTTTTGGAACTAATTAATTATCATGCGCCAGCTACCGACAGCCGTCGAATTTAG
>BPVZ01000012.1:3117155-3131530 GCA_020521535.1 Rubroshorea leprosula
GATTAATAATTAAAAAGCAATTACAGTACATAGTATACCATGTCATATAGGTTATGTATAAAAGATAAATAAGTTGGGTAAAACCTATAACACTAATATAAAGAGTTTGGTACTTCATACAAATAAAATAATTAAGAATTATAAATCTTTAAATATTAGTAAATGATTATTTAAAACCCCGGGCACAAAGTAAAAAAACCATGGGTCTCGTATTTGGTGGCCTGTTAACCACCCCCTTATGAAACGTACATAGGACTAGCGAAATTTGGGATCAAATCCCAAGTCCCCCTTCCCCGAAATAAGTCCCCCTTCCCCGAAATAAGTTCCACACTGTTCAAAAAAAGTAAGAAAACCATGGAAGCCCCTGAAGTTATTTAAAACTAATTTAATCCTTTACATATATATAAAGAAAATTTTATTCCTGGCATTTCTTTGGTACACGTGCACTTCAAAGCTCTACGTGTCGGCCTGAGAGATCTAATTACTTCAATATCCGATGCCATGGCATGAACCCAAATTACAAAGAACCCAACTCAAAGGCTAAACGAACCGTAGTAGGAAAAAATGGGGGCTTGGAAATTTTTAAATATGAATTTTTTTTAGAAAACATGATATGGCAAAACCCGATGCGAGTCCCCAACTTATTTTAAACTTTTTATTAGATTTTTAAATTTTTATTTAAGTAAATAAATTATTCAACTTCACGATTCAAATAATTTAATTTTTTTATTTGTATAGATAAATTATTGATATGTTATTACTTAGATATAGGATATTGATGTTATTCACATAAGTAAGACACAAATATATATTAAATTTACTATAAGAGATTAAATTATCTAAATCATCAAATTTAAGAATTTATTTATTTGAATACAAGTTTAAAAGTTTAATTGAAAATTTGAAAATAAGTTCAAAGTTTTAATATATGGTTTTGTCTATATTTATTGTCTTTTTTTAATATTAATTTACATTAAAAAATACAAAAATTGATATTAATTTGTATCGTTTATATTTAGATGAATTTAATTACATAATAATTAAAATTAGTATTAATTTTTACTTTTTATAATAATTTTTACTATAAAAAAGATATAATAAATATACCATTAAATGCATGTTAAAAAAATCTTTACATATTTTAGTATTAAATTTGTATAAAAATATTAATGATACTTTAAACTGATATGAGAAAGAAATATCTGTACAAATCCATAGTTATGTTAAAGAATTGAAAAAAATACATTTTCAATTTACTTGTGATTTTCCCATTATTTTGCACAGTGAATTTCTAAGAGTAAATAATATTTTATATTTGAATAAAATATGATGTTTATAAAAATTAAAAACAAATTTTATTTAATTCTAATGTTCCTGTACGACCACAGGTATTGGCTAGTTAATTACTTCGATATCCAATGCCGTGAACCCAAACGGCAAGGAATCCAACTAACGTCTAAATCATTTGGAACTTGTCCATATATAGAGGAAACATTTTAGGAAAAAAAATCTAAAGTTCGTTCTTAAATATCCCCTTTAGCACCGTTTCTCTCCGGGGACGACTCCTCTTCTTCTTGATATCTTTTGGAGAGTTTCACCAGCCGCCATGGCCGGAATCAGAGGAGTGCTTTTGTTGTCTATATTCGCCGTCGTTGTTGCCAGAGTTCTTTCGTATGAACGTCCTCCGCCACGCAAGAACCTTTACATTCCTCGCCGGAGAATGCTCTCCTCAACTTCCCCCGAACAGGTATGATCACCTTATACATATTTACGGGCATGGTTTATGACAGGCCACTTTGTTCTTGCTACAAAAATTTATAAATATTGTATTTAAAGATGCTGGTTCTTTTTAGTTTAATCGACAACAATAATTAATAATTATATTATTAATTAATAATTGATAAGATAATTAATTTTTATTAAATAGTGACAATTTAGTATATATAAACTAATATTTGCCAACACAAAAACTAACTATTTAAAGTAAAAAAAATCAAAATTGTGTGCAATTCCAAAAGTTAGCTTTACTGATAATTAAGTGTTTTTTTTAAATTAGATTCATAGTTTAAATATTGATGCTATCATTCAAAGAAATTATAGGTCAAATTTAAAATTTAAATTTTAAGAGAAACATTCAAAGAAATTTTAAATACACCAAATTACCTTGAGAGAGATTATTCTTGGAAGTGGTGAAAAATTAATGTAAAAAACTCTAAAAAACACACTCTTTTTCATTAATAGTTATATTTAGCATAATCTTTCCTTTAGTCCTTTAATTCCTTACTATATCTAGTTTGGACTTTGAGCTCTAATTAACTTGTTTGCTTAGTTAATGTTAAAGAGGTTTAATTTTAAAAAGAAGTATTTTATATTCTGGATAGAAAAATATATACTAACCATCAAATTAGCGAGCCCCTTGTTTGTTAGGGTAACACCTACTTTAATGGTTATTGTTCTATTTAAGTTATTAAAGATTTTTAAAAGTCTAATTATTTTCACCTAATTAGGGTATCAATGTCAGAATACCAAAATTTTCTATTTTAAAGATTTGTTTCTACCCAGCAATAGATCACAATACCTTATAAATATCAATTTCTTAATTTGTAAATTGGGACGATAAGTTTTAAAATGGGTCACTAGGTGAGGGAGAATATGAGGACACCTAAACCTCATTAAGTCAAAGTGGTTGGCAAGACTCATCACAAGCAAGTTATTAGGATCTTAAAGAAACTGAGATCAGACGATATTTTTTGAAAAAAAGGGAGGATTCTTGATTTCTTGATTAGAGTAATTCTAAGTATAAATCACTTTTATATAGATTTTGTTTTACATTCAAGAATTAGTTAATAATTTCAGAATCCCATCCCACACGGTAGTTGCATGCTATTAGCCTATTTTCGGTCAGCAAATATACAGAGACATCTCTTATTTATTATGGTTGGTAGTGGGGTAGATTATAAAACACCAGTGATCAATCGTCATCGAAGTCTTTTCATGCAATCAGGCCCTTATTGATAATTTAGACCTCCGAAATCTCTCTTAACTATTTGTTTGTGTTCATTAGTTCCTCAACTTACACTTTATGTATTTTAGTCCATAATATAAAATTCATATTATTACTGTAATTGGTCCAAAATAGACAATCTCATCATATGAGCCACATAATTATCTTACTTTACTATTATATCTTTATAAGTGCCATTTTGGTATAAACATGGTCCACTTGGATCCATGAAGATAAAAAATTTGGGAAAAACACATATGGGTCATATTTAACTTTTGGCAAAAAATTTCCCTCCTTCATGGGTCCAAGTAGCCATACTTATGCTAGCATAACGCTGACAAAAATAGGATAACAAAGTAGAGAGACAACTATGTGACTCGCATGATAAAATTCTATTTATTTAAATCTAATTACAATAATAATGGGAAATTTATAGGTTCAAGTACAAAAAGTGTATGTTGAGGGGTAATGGCCTTAATTAGAGGAGTTCTAGGGGGGTTAGGACTTAGGACCATAATTAAGACTCATTCAATTGATTAATTTTAGTTAGCTAACTTTGTTTTCAATAAAATAAGATGTAGTAATTAATCAATAAAATTTCATATTTGTTCTAAATTAATCACCATGTAAATAAAAATTAGTATCTTCTTGAAATAAGAGTAAAATAGTAATTAATTGACAAATGTTTACATTTATCCTCTATTAACTACTACCTAATTAAATATGTATACTTACTATTACAATACAGTGTTGTAATTATTTTTTAAAAATAAATATAAAAAATATATAAATGTATTAAATGACATTTTAAAGTGAAAAAATAAAAAATTAATTTTAAATCCTCTAAATTAAAAAGTAGGGCAATTAAAATTTAAGGAAGAGAGTATTTGTAGTAGTACATACTACAAAACAATTTTTAATTATATTACTATCATTATTAATCATTAATTTTTAAAAAAATTCTGCTGGAGTAGGTACACATTTCTCTGGTTGGTGTAGACCAAATGAGGATATCTTGGATTACCGATGATGAGGCTTCTGCAACTGTTGAATATGGTACTTCTTCAGGGAAATATGAGTTTTCGGCCACCGGCACTAACAACTCATACCGCTACCTTCTTTACAAGTCCGGCCAGATCCATGATGTAGTCATTGGTCCGTTGAAACCAAGCACCGTCTACTACTACCGCTGTAGCCAAGATTCAGCTCGTGAATTCAACTTCAAAACCCCACCCTCTCAACTCCCAATCAAATTCGTTGTCGCAGGTACGTTAACCTCGAAATATTTTATATTCAAATCTCTTATAATTTGTCATATTCATATCTCTCACTTTATTGTTATTGGTAATATAAATATTTTTAAATACATAATTAAACAAAAAAAAAAGAAGCAATTATCAATTATTTCTGGATAGGTCAGTAAATTTGGTAGTACTATTAACAACTCAAATTTCATGTTATTAAGTTGAATACATGTTATTAATGTTAAGGGCCACATTGGTGAAATTCAGGCGATTTGGGTCAAACGGAATGGACAAACACCACTCTCCAACACATTGGACAATCAAACTACGATTTAATGCTATTTCCAGGGGACTTATCCTATGCCGATACTTCGCAAAGTCTCTGGGATTCATTCGGCCGGCTAGTGGAGCCGCTGGCCAGCCAACGGCCCTGGATGGTGACGGAAGGCAACCATGAGATCGAAAAAATCCCCTTGCTTCACAGCACGCGCTTCACCGCCTACAATGCAAGGTGGCGGATGCCATTCGACAAAAGCGGCTCCACTTCCAACCTATACTATTCCTTTGAAGTGGCCGGCGTTCACGTTATCATGTTGGGATCCTACACGGATTTTGATCCTAACTCCGATCAATACAAGTGGCTGCAAGCTGATCTGGCTAAGATTGACCGGAAGAGAACTCCGTGGATTGTGGTGAACATCCACGCGCCATGGTACAATTCCAACACCGCCCATCAAGGGGAAAGCGAATCGGATGACATGAAGAAGTTCATGGAAGAATTGCTTTATAAGGCTCGCGTGGACGTCGTCTTTGCAGGGCATGTTCACGCTTATGAACGATTTGTAAGCTCCCACACCTCATTTTAATTTGACGAAGTTCAAAGATTTATTAAGCATATAAAACCCAATATATAGAAATCAATTAATTATCTTAATTTTGCACTCTAGTCCGTAATTTTGCAATTTAGCTAGTTTGACCAATGACTTTCTTCTCTCTTGTAATAGTAGTTTGTAGTGTAATTGTTTAATTTTTTAACAGTAAATATTAATAATTTTAGAATGAAAAAATTCAAAATTAATGCATATCAACTTGAAAATAAGTTTTTATGTTGATATTAATCATTTATATATTTATACTATGGCAGACTCGTGTTTACAATGAAAAGGAAGATAATTGTGGACCGCTGCACATTACGGTGGGGGACGGTGGCAATCGGGAAGGCTTGGCGTCGAAGTGAGTAGGTTTTTCAGAACAAGTTGAATCTTTTTCTTCTACTTCTTTTAACGTTATATGGTATATGTTTTGTGCAGATACATTGATCCACAACCCGAGATATCGGTGTTCAGAGAGGCAAGCTTTGGACACGGGCAGTTGGAGGTGGTGAATGCAACGCATGCACTGTTTACATGGCATAGGAACCAGGATGATGTGGCGGTTGTTTCCGATTCTGTCTGGTTGAAAAGCCTCTCGTCGGACGCTGCTTGTAGGGTGTAAAGTCTAGACCCAATTCCAAAAAAAAGCTACATTGTAGGAATTTCATTACCAATACACCCACATGGGGAACAAATAAAATCATCAATAAGAAGAAAAATATTGTCTTCAGCTTTTGCATGTACAAGTGAAAATCAATCATCCTTGTTTTCTATATCCATTGATTAAAATTTTAAAATAAAATGATGCTTTGCCGTGCAAAAATGATGCTCAATCAACAAAAAGAGGGGAGTATAGGGGCGCTCCGCTGCGTTTCTCTCTACACAAAATAAAAAAATTAATTAAAGTTGTTAAATTTAAATTTTGAAATAAGTTAACAACTATCTCTAAAATATAACCTTTTTTATGAAAAAAATTAATTAAAAATTTCTTTTTTTTTTATTTTGTAATCTACATTACATTGAAATGTAAAATAAAAACTATTGAATAAAAGTTAATATTTAATATTAAGGAATCCGTTTTTATCTAATAATTTTTAATTATACAAAATTCAATATATTATTGGTACAGGCAAGTTGAAGGGACATACCTATGAATTTTTACCATATACATACGATTTTTGCCTGTAGCTATATGAGAAATTTACTGTAGTGCATCATGCGCAACAATTTTTTTTAGTTAATTTAATACTCTCGTCCAGTTGAGAGTTTGAGACCAGCAACAGCTGCTAGGCAATATTATTGCAAGTGCTTGAAGAACGATGAACACTTATTGGACTGGACTTGGACTACATGTTGGGCCAAATTTTAGATTGGGCAGAGATGGGCTTCAGACATGTCACGTTAGACGATTAACAAGCCCAGAAGTGAGATATCACTGGAAAACGAAGAACAGAATCCGGCTGAGTAGAGAAAGCCAGAGTTACAGAGGAAACTGAAAATTTTACCAAAAAAAAAGAAAAGAAAAAAAAAAGAGGAAGCTGAAAATGCAGGCTATTCAATCTGGAATTCGAACTCTGCGATCTTCTGGAAGCTTCTTGAATGTAGCGTCTTCGTCATCAATCTCTGCGACGGCAAAAGTTGGCATATAGGTGGAGCTAGGGTTTAACACCCATGTCAGCTCCGGCGTATTCCTTGGAGAAACATGAAGTCACTACTCGAGTTCTTGATCTCCTCAGATCCATCCCTTTTATTGATCCTTCAAAGGTACTCTCTGGCCTGCGTCTGTTCCATTTCTTTGATAAATCCATCTAATAAGCTTAATCGCTTCTGTCTTCTTCTTCTTCTTTTTTAATCATTGTTAAAATTTAAGCATTTTTATGATGTCCAGTGGGAAAATTTTTATGTTCTTGGAGCTTAATTTTGAACATGGAAAAACTGGGATAATTTTGTTTTACTTAGACAAATGTAGAATTAAATCTACTATGTTGCTCAAATTTTCTAAATGGATATTGGATGGCTTGGATTGGAAAAAAGATGTGTGGAGAATTATTCTATTTATATGGCTAAAGCCAGTTTTTTTAGTGTTCCATCAGTGCATTCCGTGATGCTGTTATGTTTTATTTCATGGTGTTGAAGGACTATCAGCTATGATCGTATCCCATTTTGTAAGTTTCCATATGAATAATTGTAATGTTGCAAAAAGCACTGGAATAAGAAAGTATACCAGTTACTGAATTGCTTTTCTTTATCCTCTTCCTTTGTGATGCGGCTTATAACTCGAATTTAGATTGTCCTCTATGCCAATGTGGACAGAAGAGTCTTAATATGTCACCTCTCCCTGTCTCTATGGTATTATATTTTGTTGGGGGCTTTTTGAAGTTACAAATCCCTTGCTAAGATTGTTGATTTGTTATTCTAAGTCACAAAGCAACTAGGATACCATTTCACTTGTTTATCCTTACATGACTTTGTGCTCTGGGTCCTTGTCAAGTACTGTTGCCTAACGGATCTTATTCCAACTGTAACTGAGCCTTCTGATAAGTCCCACGCACTATTTGTGGATTGATAATTGCACAGAAGAATTGGTTCATCTATCAGACAAGTCTGATGCAACAAAGCTTTCCCATAACGTCACATCTTTAACCGAACAGATTCCTACACTAATAAAAGTGTATTCCTGTTTGCTTTTGTTAAACTGTTCATGATAAGCCCTAACCTCACCAAGGCTGCACCATAACTTCCACCATTATTTGCTTTCAGCCAAATGCTTCGAGGTGTATTCAACTAACAAAATATTCTTTCTTGAAAGTGTAGATTTTGTTATTACTTTTTCTTGATTTGCTTTTTTATTCTTGCGCATGTTAGTGAAAGAGTTTTTCTTTCTTCTTGGATAAGGTTATTTAAAGACTATTATATTTGTTTATATTAACAAAATTTCTTTCATGGTGCCGTTCAAAAACTATTGCTTGCACTTTCATAAGAGTTACATGTTAACATAAGAAACTTCATTTTTTGTTTTTCCATGGGTTGAAGAAAATTATTTAACCAAAGGGAAAGGTTGCCAGGTATTGAAATATGGGTACCGGTTATCCAATAAAACCTGTGTAGCAATTATTTTCTTTGCGGTGAACTGGTGATATGGTGTGAGAATTGTCTTATCTCAGCAATGACATAGTTTCATCTTCCTTTATTTGTCATGCATTCTTTCTCTTTAGAGCAAAAAGCTTTAGAACTCCATTACTCTTTGCAGGTGATTACAACTGCCAATTTTAAGCAAGACTTGCAACTTTATGTGCTTGATAATGTGGAAGTAATGATGGCCGTGGTAGAAGAATTTGCACTTGACATCCCTGACAATGATGGCCAGAAAATTGCAACAACAGCTCACCTAATTGACAATATCACAGCCCACCCACAAGCCTAATGAGGTTCTCTTTATTGCTAGGTGAATTCCTCAACTTTGTCCTATCTCTATCAATGTGGCCTTCATCAATAGCTTGTAATAATTTTGCCGTGGGTAATCAAAAACATGTTTACCATGCCCCCTAAAATCTGAACACTAATCTTTTGCATTCATAATGATGTTCATTAAAGTCAAATATGCTGCTTTACTTGCTTCTTTAGCTTTGATGTGAACTTAAAGATTTTCCCAAATGGCTGCATAGCATAAATGTTGATCCTTTACACAGTAACTGTGGGTAAGGCAGTAATTAGTAGACTGGTCCTACAGGGATTATGGATATTATTGGTGCCGTTTTGTTTAAGTAAATATATAACTGCTTTTGGCTTGCTAATAACTAAATGTTTGGCTATATAAATATAATTGAGTTAGGGGCATGCGATCATCTGATGTTGGTCGAGTATCTGATGTGGAACCTGTAACCTTTTCTACATTTTTTTTTTTTAATGATACTGTGGAATAGTGTCTTTTTCAGTTGAAGATGGCAAGTAGATCAAATTAACTAAATGTGTCTAACTATTAAGGTCCTGCAGTCGGTTCTTCTGGACGATTTTGTGGGGACTCAAACTTCCACCTAACTCTTTCTCGAGAATTCAAGGACTGGTTTAATGAATATAGAAATCTTTATTGCAATGATATCACAGGTGCATCTTTGAATGCATGCATTTTTTTTCCTGGAATTTAATGTCATAGAATTATAAATTTATAATTATGATATGTCATTAAATATCTAATTATATATAATATTACGAATAGACCTTTAAATAAAAAGAGTTAAATAAAAAGAGTTAATTACGTGATAATATATTATGATTGTAAGTTTATATTGGTACATGACATTGTAATTATATCCTTTTAGCAAATCTTTATGGACCTGTCTTCTTCTCATTAAAGTTCCACTTGTGTGAACTAATGGGTTAATGGAAGGGGGGCTTTTATGGCTGGTGGTCCCCTAAAATCGCCATTCTTTAAAGTTACCATTATCTAAATCCCTAAGCTCACGTGTAGGGTTTGAAAACGCTTTGCTAAGCACCATAATGCAAAATTTTTCATCATTAGCCATGCAGGGGATTGGCATTATGTGACATGATTAAACCATGACCTCACACCATGTTGAAACTCCTTGCAAACACTGATGATATCCACTGTAGCTCATTTAAACCATAAGTCCCACCAATAAAATCCGCAAGATTTAGTCCACGTAGGAAAGTTCAAGTTTGATGTTTTTCTGTTGGGGTACTGGAGAAAGATAAATGAAGATAAATGACAATTCCCTTGCATCGGCTAGATTCATCCATTATTACAAAACAAAAAGGGGTTTTCAATGCTTTCACGTTCATAGCATCAAACTAAACTCCTTCCCTATAGGAGATGTAATCATATCTCTTCCCCTTTTCACCCCTTCCTGTTTTGGGTAAATCCAGTTGGGTCTTAATTGTAGTTTACAGGTAAATGTCGAACAGAGGATGGAAGAAAAAAGTATGAAAGAAAATAATGATGATGATGATTCATGAATGCCTGTGGCCATGCAAATCTCTAGAGCACTGCCATACACATTTATGAATACAGGGTCTCCTAATTACTCTCCTCATGAACCCAAATTTTCTTTTTTACTTTTTTGTTCATTGAGAACTAAAATTTCCTGCAAAAGGCAAGATTATTGGGGTTTGAAGGATTAGAAAGGGGGGGAGAGACAATTATTATTGGGGTTTGCCATCATTGGTTGTTTCAGAAGGGATTTAAAACCCTAGACTTGTTTAATTCTCACACACTTGAGCCAATTAACTACTCACTGTAGCAACTTTGGGCAGGCAGACTCTCTTTTGTCCCCCTTATGGATTTTGTTGACTGAATCATATGGTTTGAATAACAGATTGGTGGAACCACTATATCTATGCATGAACTTGGAGGCTAGGTACAGTAGAGCATTATTTCTAGCTCTCAAAAGGGAATTAAAATTAAAGCAAAAGGTTTATGCACTAGAGCTGCTCCACATGGTCCAGCTACAACTAGAACAGGGTGTAGTTCTCTTCAGTTTTTTCATTGCTGATTCAGCTAGAATGTGACTTCTGAAGGTTTGTTGGTAAGTTGGAGCTCGAGTTCAAGTCTAAGCTCGATAGGCTTATCAAGTTCAAGCTCAATTCTTCTAAACTCGGTGAAGTTTGAGTTTGAAAATTGAGTTTAGTTTCCAATTCTTAAACTTAGTTTTAATTTGAATTATTTAGAATTTGACTTTTATGTAATAGAAATTAAATTTAGCAACCTACTTACATATTTTACGGTCTTTTAGTACTACACAAACAATGTGATTTGGTGGATGATAGTGGTATTACTTATATTTTTAATCACATATTTTAAATTTAATTACTAGTCTCTACGTATAAAAAAAAATCAGTGTGATTGGGTAGAAATAAAGGGATTTTTGTCCAATTAAATGAATTTAGTCCCTTTCCTTACCTTAATTAAAGAAAAATTCATTTCTTTCCCTCTCATTTCTTTCAACCTACACACGCTACAAAGCTCTACGAATTTCATTTTTTAGCTATTTCCCACCCTGAAACTCGAACATTTCAAAGTAAAAAAAAAAAAGGAAAAAAAAAATCTAACTTCGAAATCTTATCTTCTATTAAACAAAGAAGATTTAAGCTGAAAAGGGATTTGATATAATGGCACTTGCAAGCAGCCATAAAATCTGAATTTAAATACAGAGTTGCAGTTAGTCTGAGAAGAGTACCTTTTAGCATATTCTGCCAAGAAACATTTTTTTGCATCGATTTGCCCCATAAATAATTCATTCAGCATTCATCTCGAAAACACATGCAACCAAGTGAGACCTTTACCCAAATTTAAAAATAAAATAAAAAAAAAGAACTAACAAGTGAAGCAAAATGAATGAAATCTCAAAAAGTTCCAAAATTGAGATTACATGGATAGCATAATAGGAATACCATTAACTGTAAAATAATAAAAGTAAAAATGGACACAATTTTCCTAACAAAGTCCTCAATTTTTATTTTTTATTTTTGCAAAATTATTATTTTTATTATAAAGGAAAATTGAAAGATTGGAAGGGGGAAGAGCAAATTGGGCAAACTGAGATAAAAGCGTATATAGATGAACGAGCTCCATGAGGGGAATGAAAAATAGTTTGACGATTTTACCCTTATGCCCATCCAAATCCAAATCATCAACTGCCTGTCACCCATGATGTTCCACGTTCAGCCACTCATAATCTATGATTATTTCAACCTCAAAGCCAAAAAAAGCTCATAAATTTCACATTAAAGTTCGTTGTCACCGTAATTAACGTACTCTTAAAAGATAACATCATCAGCCAACGACCTTAGCTGCCCAAGGATAATCTTTCATTTAAATAGATTAAAATTTTTTTAATTTAAATTATATGATACGTAGACAAGTGAATTTTTTTTTTTTTTAACAAACTTATATTTTGAAAAAAAAGATTCAAACTTCAATTCTCGAGTTGGGATGCACTTTACTAAAGACATATAGTTGTCAAATCATATAACTCAGGTGTGTAAGTAAGTGAATTAAGAGGTAAAGAAGAAAAAAAAAACAACAATAACATAATCAATGTTTCAAACAATTTAAATCTTCAAGGCTAAAATGGTCATTTAGCCATGGAACATTTTTAACTTTCTTTTTCAAAATTAAAAAGATTCAACAATAATGTTGTGGCTTAGTTGTAATCTATTTAATAAAGTACAAGTTACAAATCAATTTCATATCCATCACTCAACGTATTATAGACTTTCAATCCAAATCAATCACTAATTTTTTTTTAACGGAAATCAATCACTAAATTAGTTATATACAAATTATAACAAAATAAACATAACGTTGGACTAAGAGAATGTTTTGACATGAATCGGGTTTCGGGACTAAGTGGTTGTCCTTAAATTTAAGATACTTAAGTAAATTAGTGGAGGTTTCAAACTCTATTAATATTTTGAAAATTTTCCTCTCTCAATTCTTAAAAATTGTAAATTGTTCAAAATAATAATAATAAAAAAGAATGTTTGACATGGGAGATTAAACTTTAAGCATAATATTAGAATTATGAATAATAACATTAACCATTATTATCAATGAGAAAGAATTCAGTTATATATATTTATATAAAATATTAATTATTTATTATTTATTTTTAATTATTAAGATTTATCATAATTTTTAAATAAAAAATAATTATTTTTAATAAATATAAATAAATTTTAATTATTAAAAATAGAGAGATGAATAGTTATAATTTTGTATAAATAGATTATGTAAAATTTGTGTATAAATAAATTTTAATTTATTATCAATTATTAAATTAAACAAAATCATTAATCATTAAGTTTAAATGTGTTTTTTTAGAGTGCATTTATTTTTCACTTTTTAATATTAATTTGTATGAAAAATTATAAAAATAAATTTTGTTTTTAACATTAATATTATATAAAATAATTTAATAAATAACTGATAAAACTAAATTAAATTTTTTTTATATAAATTAATAATAAAAAATAAAATAAAAATATTTTTAAATCTTACTTTTTTAAGGTATATGTTAAAATTTTTTATTTTAAATTCCCAAAACCAAACACTATTAAACACGTTAAAGTTTTATTGACCCCGTGACCAAATTCCGTCCTCTAGGAAAGTAGAGGACGGTTTGAGCCGTAACAAAACCACCTGGACTAATGAAATTTGAGAGAGGTGTCATCTCCCATGTAAAATTAAAAACTCAGCCATATATTTTTGAGTAGAAAAAACTCAATTTGAACACGATTTCAAAACTGCACCTATAAGTAGACATAATTTTGATGTGAACCTAATAAGTAGACATACTAATTGGTGACTACAGTGAAATGGTGGCAAAGTTGTAGGCTATCAATGCAAAGGAAGAAATGCAAAATCGCCATTTCAACACCCAACAAAACTTCAGCAAAGCCAAAAGAACAAAACAAAATGATTATTACTTACAATTGCCAAAGCAAGAGGAGAAATTAAGAAAGAGATAATAAAAAGGGTCCAAGAATGCAAGGAGGAGGAGTTAAAACAAAAGAGGATTTGATGGTGGCATTGGGGAAGAGAAGATGAAGGGGTTATGATTGTTCGAACCAATCCAAAACCATCATTGCGAATCTTGGAACGTCCCTAGCACACCATCATATTTTACATCCCCTACCCAAAATAACCATTATTGTCCCTCTGATATCCATAATGTCAAATTTTTGTGATCAAAACACCCCTACCCCATTTATCCCCTCTGCAAAAGAATGAATTCAAAAATCCAAAAAAAAGTTCTCCATATTTCAGTCTGAAAAACTTAATAAATATGCAATTTAAATTTTTTTTATATTACAATAAAAATTATATTATTAATTATTTATTCATTTGAACAGAAAAAATTTGATTTCTTTTAAATAAAATTCGAGTATTATAAATAAAAAAATAGATGTTTAAAAAACTTTCTCTTTATAGGATCGACGCGACTTGATTTTAAATTAATCGTGAACCAATGTGATTACCGAATATCAAGAGGTTAGTACAAAAAAAAATTTAAATTATAATATTTAAAGTATTAAAAATAAAAAAACTTTAATATCAAAGAATTCATTTTAATAAAATGAATTATATTATGTAATAAAATATAATTTAAAGAATTATGAAAAAAATTAAAATATTTTGATAATTAAATTATTAAATTTTTTATAAAATTATTTAAATATCTTTAATGAATTAATATATTAAAAATATATTAAAAATATTTAAATAATTTTATAAAA
>BPVZ01000012.1:3200292-3224772 GCA_020521535.1 Rubroshorea leprosula
TCTTAATATCTATCTTTTTATTTATAAAATTTAAAATTAAAATTTTATTTAAAAATAATAAAACTCTTTATATTCAAATAACAGGTTATTTATTCATAAAGTCTAATCTTAATCCATATTTATTTTTCACTTCCCGTGGGTCAAAGAGGGAGGAAAAACCTGGGGGCCGGGTTGGGCTGGTCTGGGCTGGGCCAGGCTAGGCTTTCTGGTATCGAGAAGCTAAGATTAGGTGGCGCCGTGGCAAGTTGTGATGGGCAGTTGGTATAAAGAATATCCTACTGCGGACGCGCTTATCCGATAATATCCATTTATTTTATTTTTTTTTTGTTTCCCGTCTGATAGACGGGCTTTTCCTCGATTAATTTGGATCGACATGCGTCGCGCACCTGAAAATGGTGGATGAGTCTCTCAACAAAAGCTGCTGCATTTACAAGGTTTCAAACTCGATATCTTACTTAAGCTGAAACAAGCCACTTACCACTTAATCCAACCTATCGTTGGTAATATCCACCTATTTACACAGCAGATTTTTATATAACTTTTTTATTTTATTTTATTTTATTTTTTAATATATCATTTAAATAATTAATTTTTTTAATTTATATGAAATTTATAATATTAAATATATTTATTTATTTAATAATATATAAAATTTATATAAAAAATTAATATAAAAAAATTATCTCTATAATACCATTCTTAAAAAAAAAACTTCTTTTTTTTTTTTCGACCAGGTAGATGGTTGGTTAGGAAGTTAGTAGAGTTAGTTAGTTAGCAGTTGGAATTTTTTCAGGAAAGTGAAACTTTCACCCCTCATTTGAGGCGCGCGACTATTAGATCGCAAGTTGGTGGAGTTCACGGCGATGGCAGAGCACCTCCGTCCCATCCAAGCCCTAAAGCTTGGGGCCAACCAATTGGGCCACAAACCCGGTTGGCAATAAAAAAAAAAAAAAAAAACTTATTTAATATAAGTATTTACGTAAACATATATATTTAAATTAAATTTAATGCCGTCTAAACTCATGCCTTTTTTTCCTTTCACGTCTCAAGCCGTTCCTGTTGCTTTCAGCAGAGATTTACAAATTTCTTCCGTCGGCAAATCTACTCTGATTTTTCTCGACACTTTTTGCCTTCCACCAATCAGCAACACTCTCACCTCAGCTCTTGATGATATATATAAAACCAAAGCCAACCGTACAGTTTCTTTTTTCCTTTTCTCTGCGTTTCCTCTCCTTTCCTTTCTTTTTTTCTCCGGCGCCGGCTGTAACTGCTAAATTCAGGCGGGAGAATTTGAGCTGTGAAAAAAGTGATAGGTGTTTTTTTATTTTTGTTTTTCTTTTTTTTTTTGAATTGAAGAAAAACATGTCGTTACCGAAGGAGTTGGAGCAAGTGATGAGGATGAGAGGGGGATCCGTGCTCGGAAAGAAGACCATTCTCAAGAGCGATCATTTCCCTGGCTGTCAGAACAAGCGCTTGACTCCTCAGATCGACGGCGCTCCGAATTACCGTCAGGTTCGTAACGCCTATCCTTCGTCAGTCTCGTTTCTTCCGCGATTTTGAATTTGATCCTCGCTTGCTTAATCTCTGATAAATGTTCGAATTCCACGCAATGCGTATGCTTCTTTTCGTTTTTTCCTTCTCCTTAGCCCTGTTTGTTTAGCTACTTCTTTTGGATTCCTTCCTGCAATTTTTCAGACACATTGCTGATATTGCTTTATTAGAAGGATAGGGATTATATGATGAATATCTATTGTTTCACTTTCTAAGCTTTTCTCCAGAAAGCTATCAAAAATAATCTTCCTGCCTATGGGACCCTAGGTTTTTCATTTTTAAATATTTTGTAGATTTTTTTTTTTTTCTGCACTAGGCTTGTAGTTTTTATATTCAGGTCTTAAATCAAATTTTCTTTTGTTTCATAGATTATATCTTTAGTGTGGTTTGTATAGCATATGCTGCTCAAGCTTGTCTGAATTGCTGATTCTTTTTGATGTTATAATACAGTTTTATGTCATATTGTATTTTACTCTTTTAACTCATTTGTTTTCCAATTTTCGTCTGATATTAAATAGGCGGACTCGTCACATGTTCATGGTGTTGCAATTCCAACAATCATTGGAATTCGAAATGTCCTTAACCATGTTGGCACTCAAAGAGATGGGAAGGAAACAAAATTTCTTTGGTTTAATCTTCGAGAGGAGCCGGTAAATTTATGTACACCAACTTTTAAAAATTTGCAAATTAATCAATTTGTTTCTTCCAATTTATATATCTTATCGAAATCATTGTCTTTCAAAAACAAGTTTTATATATCTTCTCTTTATGATTGAATAGGTGGTATACATTAATGGTCGTCCCTTTGTTTTGCGTGATGTGGAGAGGCCCTTCTCCAACCTTGAGTATACGGTATGTGACCCTATGGGAAATTTACATTTGTTATGTCTGGGTTATCATCATAGTTTTGATTCATGAACTATTGCATTCTTGTATATCTTGATGGAATTTTAGGGGCCCACAATCTCAACGCTGGATTGTAACGTCATATGTTCTTACCTTGTGGGAGGATAAGTTGGGGATACAAATGCGAACTATACCTGTTTATGTTTCAAAATATCTCCAGTTAAATCTCTGACTCTGTAAACATTTCTGGGCCTCAACGGTCTATATTTTGAGACTATAGGTCTTTGTTTATTTGTATGGTTTTTAGTCGATCTCTTATTGGTATTTTTCTGTTGGGAAAAGAAAACTGCAGGTTTAAATGCGGTTTATAAGTTCAAGCTTTGCAGTGTATGACTTTTAGTTTATGTTTCTTTATGAATGCTTCTGGTCTGATTGACTAAAAAAGTTTAGGGGCTTTAAATATGATATATACACTAAAGAAGGAATGTTTCTGGTTTATAAGTTCTAGCATTGCTGTGTATGACTTTTTAGTTTTTGTTTCTTTATGAATGTTTCTGGTTTGATTGACTAAGAAAGTTTAGGGGCTTTAAATATGATATATGCACTCAAGCCATGCAGATATCCAGTAGCTGTTTACATCATTATGCATTGTAGAGCCTTTCATATTTGTTGTGAAATTGATCTTTACCTTATATTGTATCAAAGTAGGGGATCAACAGAAATAGGCTTGAACAAATGGAAGCTAGACTAAAAGAAGATATTCTGATAGAAGCTGCAAGGTATGTATGTTGGTTCTACACTCTAGTGATCATTAGTGTCTTGGAGAAATTCCACTATTTCATTACCAATGGCAGTTCCACCTTGCATGATAGCAAATTTTATTTGGAAATCTGACAACAGGTATGGAAATAAGATCCTTGTCACTGATGAACTGCCAGATGGGCAGATGGTGGACCAGTGGGAACCAGTATCCTCTGATTCTATCAAGACACCATTAGAGGTAAGGGGTATAAGATTAGAAAAAAATAATCAACTGGAAAATTTGAAATCATTAACTTAAGTTCTTTTCTGTTTCCCTATTCTAGGTGTATGATGAATTGCAATTAGAAGGCTACCTTGTTGACTATGAACGTGTTCCTATAACAGATGAAAAAGCACCAAAGGAGCTAGATTTTGATATTGTGGTGAGTTTCATGTTCTTGGTGTTTACATTCATATTTGAGTAATTTATAGAATGGTTATTTGCATGGCACATGATATATTGAATTTTTTCTTTTTTTTTTTTGGATTATTCTTGTTAAGAACATTATAGAATTTATCAAGTCTGGTGAATGTATGCTTTCTAGTTTGAGGCTACCTGGTTTATGTTTATTTTTCAGGTAAATCTAAAAATTCAGTTCTTCTTTTGTCGTGATGCTAAATTTGTAGGAATGTGCACATTAGTTTCTAGACATAACTAATGCTTTAATATGAAATTTAATCACGTCTTTTGAATATGTTAACTAATGTTTCTAGACACATTAGATGAAAAGACAATTATCTCTAAAAAAAAGGATAAAAAGTGGACAAATCTTAGCCATTCATAGTGGAGAGATGAACATTCAGGGTTTTGTTTGAGAGTAATGTATAAGACTTTGTGTAAGTTTTTCCCTATGTATGCATGCATGCATGCCTTTGTGGTATGTTTTATCTGCTATTTCTTCCTTCTTGGTTTCAGGTTAATAGAATTTCTCAAGCTGACATAAACACTGATGTGATTTTTAATTGCCAAATGGGACGTGGACGTACTACAACTGGCATGGTGATTACAACTTTGGTTTATCTGAACCGAATTGGAGCTTCTGGTAAGTGGTAACATGAAATCAACTACTTTTCTATCATTTATGCCATTCCTGCTATCAAGGTTAATGAATTAAATAAAATTACTATCAATATGTAACACCCCTTCTTTGTCTAGATTTA
The DNA here is from genome assembly GCA_020521535.1 of Rubroshorea leprosula. Classification (NCBI taxonomy): domain Eukaryota; kingdom Viridiplantae; phylum Streptophyta; class Magnoliopsida; order Malvales; family Dipterocarpaceae; genus Rubroshorea; species Rubroshorea leprosula. The sequence continues at coordinate 3,204,652 of BPVZ01000012.1, forward strand.
CTTCAAAAGTTTTCATATTTGTCAATGCTAGACAAAATACCTTCCAATTTAATTATATTTCTTCATAGGCACATGAACTTAAATGCATTAGACAATTGCTGGTTCTAATGTCATTGATTTTATTTTTTCCATTCAACATAGGAATTCCAAGAACCAATTCAATTGGGAGAATTTCTGACTCTGCTTCTAATATCAATGACCATCTCCCAAACTCAGAAGAGGCAATTCGTAGAGGAGAATATGCCATCATAAGAAGCTTGATCCGGGTCCTAGAGGTATTTGATGCTAGCTTTGGTTCCTTGTGGTTTAGTCTTTAGCATTCTCTTGGTTTTCTTATTAATTAGTAACATGTCTTTAGGGTGGTGTAGAAGGCAAAAGGCAAGTGGACAAGGTTATTGACAAGTGTGCCTCCATGCAAGTATGGTTTTCTCAATTCCTGATACATACATGTGTAGCTTCTAAGCTTCAATAAATGGAAATTTGTTTGATGAAATCTCTGCTAGCCAATCTATTCCTCACTGATTAAAGCATTTGTGCCTTTTACCTGCAAGGTTTTTGGAAATTTATTTTAGGTTAGTGAACTTAATAATTTTTTTATTGGACTACAGAACTTACGAGAAGCAATTTCCACTTATCGTAATAATATTCTGCGTCAGCCTGATGAGAAGAAAAGGGAAGCACTGCTTTCATTTTTTGTGGAATACTTGGAGAGATATTACTTTCTGATATGCTTTGCAGTATATGTTCATTCGGAGAGAGCAGCCCTTCGTTCTAGTTCATTTGATCAAACTGGTTTTGCAGACTGGATGAAAGCGAGGCCAGAGCTTTACACCATTATTCGCAGGTATGGAAATAAGCATGTGTACTTGAAAAAGTTCTCTCTTTTAATATCTGGACATACATGCATAGAAGGCTGGTTATTTGTTCTTTCCACCCTTCTGCTACATGAGTGCTCGGATCAGAATCCACTGGGTTTTGGGTAGAGGGGAGTCAGTGTGGCTTTCTGTAGCATACTGGCTCGTAAATAAGCTTCTGAAGTCCTCTGGCATTATCTTGTGCTAGACAAAGCTTGCAACTTTTCTTTTCCAATGATAGGAAGTTACCCTGGACCTACCCCACTCTTTTATCAATGTTTCCACAACTTTCTGTACCTCAGAGTTGCATTGTAATTCATATCTTTTATCCATCGTATCACAAAAATGTGTGGCTATAAAATATCTTTCTCAACATGATGCTTAATCTGCCCTCTGACAATTTTTTTTTTTTTAAAGGACAATGATGAGTTTGCTAATTGAGCATCTTCTTTTTTCTTTTTCTTTTTTTGGGGGGACATGCTAATTGGGCATACTTTTCCTTCTCCATAATTATGTGTTCTTGCAGATTGCTTAGGAGAGATCCAATGGGTGCCCTAGAATATGTGAGTGTGAAACCATCTGTGAAGAAGATTGCAGAATCTGCTGATGGCCACCCTCATAAGGTGGGTGTAGTTGCTGCATTGAGGAATGGAGAGGTTCTTGGTAGCCAAACGGTTCTAAAAAGTGACCACTGTCCGGGTTGTCAAAGAAGTCTACCAGAGAGATTGGAAGGTGCTCCTAATTTCAGAGAAGTTCCTGGATTTCCAGTTTATGGAGTTGCAAATCCAACTATCAATGGCATTCGGTCTGTCATTCAAAGAATTGGCAGCTCCAAAGGTGGTCGCCCAGTTTTTTGGCACAACATGAGGGAAGAACCTGTTATCTATATTAATGGAAAGCCATTTGTTCTCCGTGAGGTTGAACGACCCTTTAAGAACATGCTGGAATACTCGGTAAATTATTTTTATTCCTTTTATATTTATATTAGAAATTTATATAGAGGAGATTTAGGCTCATAGAGAAGTTCAGAGTTTAGTTGCTCCAGAGACATAGCTATATGATGCTGCCAGAAGATATAATAATTTCATCATTAGTATAAAATAGATGTCTGAATAAACAAGCTATGGTCTCATTTATGTGTTTTCACTTTTTCTGAAATGCAGTGCCCCAAATATATTCTGTTTTGTTCAAGTTTGTTATAGCAAGCTGCATTATTTTGGTTCATTTTAGTCAAGGAATACATTTATGCAGTCATCATTTGATATGTAACAGGCTATAAACATATTATGAAGTAAATTGTGTGCGTATAAAATATGTTAGAATGATCATCAGGAAAAGTTGTATGGATGGTTCTCCTGTATAATTAGTGAGCTTTTGGAAAATGTTAGTTGTAGTAATAAAAGTGTAGTTTATGGTACCACAAAGACAGCTTAAGTGTGGTTGACACAGACTGAGGACTTGTAGAATGTCAGTGTTGGTATCCAACAAAAACATATTCTTATGGTTTGTGCAAACTGTTCTGGAAGATCCCCTTCCTCTCTTCTCCCCCTCCCACTCACAAATCACTCTGCAAAAAAATAAAGATTTGCAATTGTTGCAGAAGTTTGAATTATGATGTCTGTATTCAGGGAATTGATTGTGAAAGAGTTGAGAAAATGGAAGCTCGACTAAAGGAAGATATTCTGCGAGAAGCTGAAAGTTATGGTGGTGCTATAATGGTCATTCACGAGATAGAAGATAGGCAAATATTTGATGATTGGGAACATGTGACCTCTGATTCTGTAAAAACCCCACTTGAGGTTTTCAAGTGCTTGGAGGATGATGGTTTTCCCATTAAGTATGCACGTGTGCCCATCACCGATGGAAAAGCTCCAAAAAGTTCTGATTTTGATACACTGGCTCTAAATATCACTTCTGCTTCCAAGGATGCTGCCTTTGTCTTCAATTGCCAGGTCAAAATTTTTCATATGAAGCTGTTTCCAATTCACAGGTGCTCTTTAACTTTGTACTTGTCTTTGCAAATTTATCTCAAACCTTTTCTTTACCATTTCTTTCTACAGATGGGTCAAGGGAGGACAACCACTGGTACTGTTATTGCTTGCCTTGTGAAACTTAGAATTGATTATGGGAGACCTATTAAAATCCTTGGTGATGATGTGCGTCATAAAGAGCTGGACGGAAGCTCCTCAGGTGGTGAAGAAAATGGAAGCAATGTCACAACACCTACCTCTATTGTTGAAAAAGAAGGGACTGAAAATGAGCAAGGTCATGCATTTGGCATTGATGATATACTATTGTTGTGGAAGATAACTAGGTTATTTGACAATGGTGTGGAGTGTCGTGAGGCCTTGGATGCAATTATTGATAGATGCTCTGCACTGCAGAACATACGACAAGCTGTTCTGGACTACAGGAAGGTATTCAATCAACAAGATGCTGAGCCAAGGGTGAGGAGACTGGCACTAAATCGTGGAGCTGAGTACCTGGAGCGTTACTTCCGTTTAATTGCTTTTGCAGCATATCTTGGAAGTGAAGCTTTTGATGGATTCTGTGGACAAGGAGAATCCAGGATGACATATAAGAGCTGGTTGAATCAGAGGCCAGAGGTCCAAGGAATGAAACGGAGCATAAGACTAAGGCCTGGGCGATTTTTCACTGTTCCTGTAAATCTTCTTCTCTACATATCTGACATGATTGCTTAGAAAAATTTTTCCTTCATGGTTTGTCACATTTCCATATGTTTATATTTTGCCATTGATATGCTAGAATAACCTAACTTCAACTATGGAATGCAGGAAGAATTGAGAACACCACAGGAATCCCAGCACGGAGATGCAGTAATGGAAGCCATTGTAACTGCCCGTAATGGTTCTGTTTTGGGGAAAGGCTCTATACTTAAAATGTATTTCTTTCCTGGTCAGCGAACTTCCAGCCACATTCAAATTCATGGTGCACCACATGTTTTCAAGGTACTTATTTCCTGGTTGAAATGTGATATTTAAAAGCAAGAACTTCCAGTTTACTGAACCATGTGAAGTGTTCATGCCTCAGCAGCTAAAGATTAGAGCTCGACATTGGGCTCTGAAATATGCATGTGGCTTAATCTTGTTAAAATGTGTCACCAAAGTACCTTTTTTGATATTATGGTATAGAATTTATTAATTTGTCTTGGAGGTAGAAGTCTTAGGTTAATTACTTTTTGGAGGGATTGGCAGGGTCTTATATGTTTGAGAATCTGTTTATTTTAGGTGGAAGGGTATCCTGTGTATAGCATGGCTACTCCAACAATTTCTGGAGCTAAAGAGATGCTTTCATATTTAGATGCCAAGCCCAAAGCTGGAGGATCAGTTGGTCAGAAAGTGGTAGTCACTGATATTAGAGAAGAAGCAGTTGTCTACATAAATGGCACACCATTTGTTCTGAGAGAGTTAAATAAGCCCGTTGATACACTCAAGCATGTGGGAATTACTGGTCCGGTGGTATGTCATCATCCTCATCAATGTGGTTTGTTATCTACTGAACTACTCATTAAGCCTAATACTTTTGCAATCTTCCCTTTTGTAACCATACAGGTGGAACATTTGGAGTCACGGTTGAAGGAAGATATCTTATCTGAAGTGAAACGATCTGGCGGTCGGATGCTTTTACATCGTGAAGAATATAACCCAGTGTCAAATCAGTCCAGTGTCGTAGGATATTGGGAAAACATCTTTGCAGATGATGTGAAGACATCTGCCGAAGTATATGCTGCTCTGAAAGATGAGGGTTATAACATAACATATTGGAGAATACCCTTAACTCGAGAGAGGGAGGCTTTTGCTTCTGATGTTGATGCAATCCAGTACTGCAAAGAAAAGTAAGAATCAAAACCCAGACTGCATATTTAACTGTCATTTTCACAAGGTGACATCTACAAAGTTTCTATTGCATCTGGTTACAATTGCCTGCATGACACATGTACATTTTGCACGCATTTGTAGAGGTACACCAACAGTCAGAACTTATTCCTCCAAATTTGTTTAGTAATATCATTGATTGTTTCTCTTGGAGTAAATCAGTGTCATGTAACTAAAATGATGATTTCTATAGCTCTGCAGGGTCTTACCTTTTTGTGTCACACACTGGGTTTGGAGGAGTTTCGTATGCAATGGCAATTATCTGTTGCAGACTTGATGCAGAGGCAAACTCAACATTATTGAAGACTCCTCAACCATCGGTTGATACACATCTAACATCTACAGATGACGAAAATTTGCCATCCCGAGCTTCTGATGAGGAAGCACTCAGAATGGGCGATTATCGTGACATACTAAGCCTTACAAGAGTTCTCATGGATGGTCCCAAAAGCAAAGCTGAGGTTGACGTTGTTATAGAAAGGTATTTCTTCTTTTCATTTTCCTTCTTGAAACTTACATTCTTCCAAGAAGCAAGCATAATACCATATATGACAAGTTCTTTTATGCAACCAAGGGAATGTACCTTTTTTTTTTCCCCTCTATTTCTTGTTTCCCCTTTAAGCATATAGCTTTTTGTTTCATTTTAATATTTTTGAGATTTGGGCTGTTGGTTTATGTTTCCAAAATAATTTAACCTGCTAGCGGTGGGTGAAGGTGATGCTGAGTTTCTCTATATGGCTTTTAAAGGTGTGCAGGGGCAGGGCATTTACGAGAAGATATACTTCACTACAGTAAGGAACTTGAGAAGGTTCCTGATGATGATGAGCGGCGAGCATACGCTATAGACATGGGCATCAAAGCTTTAAGGTTAGTTCTTGCAACTGAATTCGTTTACGGTCTTCACTGTAGGGCTTATAACCAATATATTTTTCATTTTGTTCCTCCATGTTTAGTAGATGGGGATCTAATCCAAATTCATGGTCCTCCGATTGGTTATTACTAAATAAAATTCCATGCTGCCTAGATTTATCTTCTTTCTTCTTTTGCAGGCGCTACTTTTTCCTTATCACATTCAGGTCATACCTATACCGCACGTCTCCGGCCAAGCAAAACTTCGCATCATGGGTAGACGCAAGGCCTGAACTCGGACATCTCTGTAATAACCTCAGAATCGATAAATAATCTGATCATATTGTGATGTATCTTTATATAGCTGTTGGTGCCTGTTGTTGTTTTCCCCATTAGTATAGTAGTCTCTCTCCCCACCCCTGCCAATGCTTGCATAGTCAATCTGTGTCAAGTGGGTCAGTCATTTCTTGACGGTACTTGTGTAGAATTGGATTCTTTTGTGGTGTTTCGGGGACTTGGGGGGTGAGTTGGCTAAAAGTTTTAGAAAAAGGTTGAATCCCACCGTGATTTAGTTTCAGTTTGAAGTGCAGTAGGAGAAAGCGATCTATACACTAGATAATTGTAGGATAACCCAAGAAACTCAAAGATGGCAAAAGTAGGATCTCGTTTCCTTTTCTGATATACAAACCCTCTACCTTTTTCTCGCTCTGCTATGGAACTACATATTTTTTTATTCAATTCCTTGTTTGGTCCTTAAGACCGTGTATGTCATGTTCCCAGTAATGAGTCCAACTAAAACTAATAATATGTTAGTTCGAATGGAAGAAGTTCGGTTCTCCTTGTCTTGAGTTTGAGTTTTGTAAATAGAGAAACATGTGCTGGAAGAGTTTCTCCCTTAGTGAGGTTTGATGCGGTTTGATTCTGAATTTTAATCAAGATCTAATATGATTATTGGATATGAAGAGATTAATATAAAAAAAAAAAGAGTCCGACCAAACTTAAAACAAATTAAGTTCTTAAATAATAACCCTGGACCCTTAATTCAGAAGCAAAGCACAAGAATTTGATATCTGGGAATTGAATTCGAAATGTCTGATCGTGAGTTTATTGCTCGAAGAGTGGGTGGGATTTTTAACTTTTATTTTGATATTTATGTTTAAAATGTTTTCAAACTGACTAATTCATTCTTAAATGATAGTGTATTAAAAAAAATTAATTAAATCTGAATTGTAAGATAATATTTACGTATTAAATAATTTAATCTTGAATTTAAGAAAGAGGTGTGATTGAAATTTCAAAATTTTCCCTTGTTTTTCTTTATTTTAAAAAAGAGAAAAAAATGGTATTTAGAGTTATTAATTTTTTTTTTTAAACGTTATAACGGAGATGCGTCTACTAAAGTACGAGAACGTCCGCAAACTTGGAGTTATTTATTACTCCGCTTATTATCGAAAATGGTCTTCTTTAGGTGGAAATTAGACCAAAAAAAAAAAAAAAAGAAAAAAAAAGTAGTATATTTTGACGAAGAAGTATTTGGCGGCGGAAATTCAGGACCGTTAGGGAAGCGCATCAGACTGAGTGATCAAAACAGAGATTTGCGCCACCGCTGCTGATTCTTCTTCTCTCTAATAAGACCTAGTCACTCCGGTGAGGTCAGCCATTTCCCCCACCCAATCAGAGATGAGAAAAAAAAAAAAAAATACACCCATTCATCAGCTTTCTTTGTCCTATTTTCCTTCAAAACTCAACTCGCCTCTCTGAATGCTCTCATTCTTAGTAAATGCAGCAGCTTAATCAACCATTATTTGGTCCGTATCTTCCCTTTTTTTTTTTTTCTTTTTTTTTTTGTCCTCTTCTCCTTCTCTAAATTTGATGATGGTGCATTATGTTTGTGTGCATACAGTGCTGCACCTGCTCTCGGTTTTTTCAACAAAGGAAAACACTGTCCATCTTAAATGTAACAATTAAAATGTTAAAAGCCCTTTAGTTCTGTTGTAGTATTGCATTGCAAGTTAATCTAGAATCTCCAAAACTTAACTCTGCTTCCACGAAAAAAAAAAGGCGATTTGAGATTTTATGTGGAAAAGTCGGTGGTGTTACAGTATTGGTGTTACATTCAACCATTCCTTGCCCCATTTTGAGGCAACTTAAGCATAAATTTTGCATTTGGTTCTTCATTTCTATTTTTTTGTTTTTTATTTGCATGGAATGGTTGTTTTTGCTTAGGAATGGAAAAATGTGGATTTAAATCCCATTTAGTTTGATCAGTTTTCCTGTTTTTGTTGTATAAACATCAATATAGCAGAGAAGTTGACAAGAAAGGCTGCTTCTTGGACTCTGCATTCATTCTTGGAAGAAGAAGAAGAAGAAGAAGAAAACTATTTTTGATTAGTTCTGTAAAAATGCTACCCTCTTGTGCTCCACCATCATCCTTCCAGGAAACCCTTCTTTCATCTTCCTTCTTTGGCAATGCACTTGGAAATGGCCAATCAAAAACTGCCATATCTAGAATTCAGTTGGGAAACATCAACTTCCCAAGGAGAAAATTGGAACGGTTCTCTGCTTCTTCTGTTCTTGCTGATGTTAACAAGGATTTCATGGTAACTGCTAACTTCTTCTCCTGTACATATATGTTTCTTACAGATTTCTTGTTTGTGTTGTTGGATGATTTTGTCCTCTGAAGATTTAACTTTCATGCAGACAGTTTCTTCATTTCTTTTACATGATATGTTTCCTTAATTGTTATTATTGAAATGATTCCTGAATTCTACTTTAACTCCAACTATATATGAAATTGCATTACAGACTTTCAGGGCGCATATTTTGCCACAACCAGAGGCAGACCCCAAAACTGTTGCCTCTATCATATTAGGTGGTGGAGCTGGAACTCGGCTTTTTCCACTTACTAACAGAAGGGCTAAACCAGCTGTAAGCTAATTTGAATTGTTAGATTCTCTATGAATAGAAATTGATCCTCCAATAACTCTAACAGTTGATTTCTTTCATTCTCTCATGTGTTATGTTAGGTACCGATAGGGGGATGTTATAGGCTGATAGATGTGCCCATGAGTAATTGCATCAATAGCGGGATTAACAAGATTTACATCCTCACACAGTTTAATTCTCAATCTCTCAACCGCCACATTGCTCGGACATATAATTTTGGAAATAATGTCAATTTTGGTGATGGCTATGTTGAGGTATGTTGAATGCACTGAATTTCAAATATTTCCCTTAAAAGGACCCTTGGACAAATACTTTGTAACATCTATCTCTGTAAGTTACATCACCCAAAGAGAATAACTGCTTTGGTAGTGTTAGCGGAAAAGGGACTCATGACACTTTGATGAGCATTTTTTTTCTCTCTAAAGTAACAAAGCTCCATACCATGAGACTGCACGTTAACTGTTGGATAGTGAAAAAGGATTATGGAAAAAAATTGTTTATCTTTGAGCTTTACCTGTGACCTTCTGCAGGGATTCTGGCATCACTTAGTTCTATTTACTACAATTCGGTTATCTGTGATCATAATTTTACCCCTCTTTTCCTAGGTATTGGCAGCTACCCAAACACCTGGTGAATTTGGAAATAGATGGTTTCAGGGTACAGCAGATGCTGTCAGACAGTTCGTCTGGTTGTTTGAGGTATAAAAATGTTGCTTCTTTTTATTCTATCTCCAGTTTCCCTTGCTTCATTATTCATCTGTATTTGCTGCTGAACAGGAATATCAATAGCATAAGAATATGTGTCAAAAGTAGTATTCTTATCCAACCAGCCCAGGCAATATCTACACGAACCTTTGTTTTCAACTTTGATTGATACGTCTGTGTAACTTTTGTAGGATGCCAAACATAGACAGTTAGAGAACATCCTGATATTATCTGGTGACCATCTCTATCGAATGGACTACATGGACTTTTTGCAGGTTGAATTAGGCTAATAAAAATTTATTTAGTTTGCTCACTTTATTGCTTTTCTAAAAGCCAGATCTCTACTGCAGAAACACATTGATTCAAGTGCTGATATATCTGTTTCTTGTCTCCCTGTGGACGAAAGGTGAATACTTCTTTTAATAGTTCAGTTCTTTTTACTTAACATGATATTGTGCCTGTATGAATTCTTAGTTGGGATCAGCAGCAGAAGCAACATTAAAGAAACTTCTTTCTTTACTGCAGTCGTGCTTCTGACTTTGGATTGCTAAAAACTGATGCAACTGGGCAAATTAGGCAGTTTCTTGAGAAGCCAAAGGGTGAAAGTTTGAAATCGATGGTTGGTACTCTTCCCTTTCTTCTCCTGATGGAAAATTTATCATCAGTTGAGACTAGCTCTTAGAGGATCAAATTTGTTGTCACAGAAAGTGGATACAACTGTTTTAGGATTAACTCCTGAAGATGCTGCCAAACATCAATATATTGCATCAATGGGTGTTTACTTGTTCAAGACAGATGTTCTACTCAAACTACTGAGGTAATTTTAGCTCAAGATGAAAACGAAGTCCTGTAAACAGCCTCGAGTAATCTGTTTTGCTCAACTAAAAGAAAAAATACTAAGTCCATCTTATTGTGATATCCCATGTTTTGATTGTTGAATTTCAAAGATGCAATAGTTCAGTGTATATACAACAATGAGAAATAATATTTCTTTTTCTTTTACGCTTTTGCATCTTTAGGTGGCAATATCCAACAGCCAATGATTTTGGATCTGAAATACTTCCACTGGCTTTGAAAGATTACAATGTTAAGGTAGACCATGAAATAGATAACCTGGGACTTCCACTTGATAGTTCCCATTCTCTATTGTTTCTAATAAAGTCTTTAAGGAGTGTCCTGCTTCTTTGCTCCATGGCAGGCATATTTATTTAATGACTACTGGGAAGATATTGGGACTATAAGATCATTCTTTGATGCAAATTTAGCTCTTGTTGATCAGGTAGTTTCTCTTTTAAGTTACTCTGCTATCTAGACTTTACATTCCATATGGACTAATTAGCTGTGACTCATATTCTTCTCTCTTTAAAGCCTCCCAAGTTTCAGTTCTATGATCCACAGAAGCCAATCTTCACTTCTCCCCGGTTTCTACCACCAACAAAAATAGAGAAGTGCCGTGTACAATTCTAAGCCTTATTGGTTATGTGAATTTGATATTATGGTTACATTAGTGCAAAATTGATTTCTTCTAGTTACTACTGCTAAACTGTAGGTCGTAGATTCCATCATTTCTGATGGCTGCTTTTTGAGGGAATGCAGTGTTGAGCACTCTATTGTAGGGATCCGCTCAAGACTGGAGTATGGAGTTGAGCTGAAGGTAATATTCCTGGCTTCCTTTCTAATTAATCTAAAGCACAAGCATGATTAGAATAGCATAAAATTAGTGTATAGTATTAAACCGCAGGATACTTTGATTCCGAAATATGAAGGTACTTGGAGATTATAGATTTCATTGATTCTGCAGGATACTTTGATGTTGGGTGCTGACAATTACCAAACTGAGGCAGAGATAGCATCCTTTTTAGCAGAGGGAAAAGTTCCACTAGGTGTTGGTAGAGATACCAAAATCATGTAAGTTCAATCAAACAAGTAGGGAGTGAACTGTGATATCTGATATCTAATCCCTTAGTCATCAAGTGCATTTAACTAACTCTCTACCCTTCAGGAATTGCATAATTGACAAGAATGCAAAAATTGGAAAGAATGTGATCATTGCAAACAAGGATGTAAGTTAGTTATTATTCTACTGCCTTCTTATATAACAGGGAAAAAGAGTTGAATCTCTCTCTTTCTTTCATTATTTTTCTCTCTCTCTCTGGTTGGGAGATAGGGAAGCACTGTGCTAAAAAGGTAGCATTACCATTATGACATAGCTACACAAATCCTTTGTTACTTGGACTTACAGAATGTGGAAGAGGCAGATAGACCATCTGAAGGGTTCTACATCCGATCAGGAATTACTGTAGTGTTGAAAAATTCTGAAATAAAAGACGGGACAATCATTTAAGTAATACTCTACAGACGTTGACAAAGTGAAGGTAAGAGTTGTATAGAAGACAGAATAAGTCATCTGTATCCTACCTGCTGACTGATCATTTATCTTTTCAAATCCTCAGGAGTTTGGGATGACACTTTCATCTCCTGCTGCACAATCTACTAATAAGTTGGTGAGGATGATAATTACGAAGTGTTTGCACATGCTATTTGATTTAGTTTGTTCAAGGTGCTTTTTAGCTGAAACAGTTCTCTTGCACCTTTGGTGGAAAGATCAAGCCAGTGACAGCATACAATAGTTCCAAGCCAGGTAGAATTAAGATGCAGATTGGCATCAAAGTTGCATTACTCATCCCAGACTCTGGTATAAACATCCTTGAATAATTTTACTTTTGTCAAAAATAAATGAACAAAAATGTGTTTCCTTTCGTTCCATGAAGCAAAGTTCTCTACTTTTTGTAATTGTTTGTAGGCATTTCATGGTTATTTCTTTCTTATTCTATTATAAGAACAACCCTGATTATAGAACTCCCTTTTTCCTTTTTAAGGATGTTTACAGAACTTCTGCTTGATTAATAAATCTAGACTTATTTTCTAGAGGGAAAAAACAGAAATCGAACTTCGTATTCCAAATTTCTTGATGGCCAGTTACATTTCATAGTGTTTTTTTCTTTTGGTTTAGCAGCATACATTTCATCGTTTTGGGTTGGATGCCTTGATACTGTCTCAAAACTGATGTTCATTTATGCATACCCTGTTTGTTATTCTGCATTTCATTGTCCACAAGCTCTCTACGCATTAGCCTGTCTTTGTCAGCTGTTCTATCAAGTCTCCATGTGAAGGCCAATCAATTTCCCATGTCATATGTTGAGGAGACAAAGCACAATTAAGTTAGAGAAACAAAGTTCAAGCTTTTCATAGTCTTCACACATCATGTTTTACAGAGACTCCAGAGATAACAAGCTTCCCTAGTTACCATGTTTGTTATGAGAAAGCTTTGTTTATTCTATACACACCAGAGTTTCAGTCACAACCATATATGCACATGTTTTCTAAGCTAAGAACTTCTCCAACAAGTTTCCAAAGAAGAAGTTTGTTTTAGCCCATCCACTGGTCTCAGGTGCTTTGGCACTGGCAGGATCTTTCTTGACTTTAAGCATCATTGTGTGTCCTATTTCTTTACGGAGTGCCTCAATAGTCTTCATATCTACTGCATTCCCAGAAGCGTCTCTCACGTAGAAGACATTTACTGCTTTCTCCCCGATTGTTGTAACACCTGCTCTTGTGACTGCCAATCCATTCTCTCTCAAAATCCTCGTCACTTCAGACAGCAATCCAACTCTGTCCTTTGCACAGAGCTCCAGACTTAGACCCTAAATTCATGGTTAAGTCCACTAAATATTTCTTGCAGGATTTTGCTAAACTTACTGAATTTACCGAAGGATGATATGAAACATCAAAGGTAAATAAGATCAATGTAGTTTGGCTAGACATTACTCACCTCACTTACTCTTCTTTGAATTGCAGCTTCCAGACATTTGATGACCCTTTCTTTTTCTCCAGCAGTATCTAGGGTACAGCCATCCATATGGCGAATATAATACTCCTACAAGTTTAATCATTTAGGTTGAGGTCAGTAGACTAAAACGCACTAGGCAATTTATGCATAAATATACAACAATTCCAATACATAGTTTAAGGGCAACAGAGTGATGAGAGACAACTTAAGTCATTACTGAGAACCTTGAATGGACATCTGAGTGCTGCAGAAACAAAAAGCAGAATTGTTTCAAAGGCCAGAATACTTGAAAAATGCTTCGATAAGTTTGTCATCTAAATTGTTATGACCAGATCATTTTACAGAAATCTCATTAGACTCCTTAACCCTTTAATAATCTTAAATTGATTCTGATCTAATTAACAGACTGATCAATCAGAAGTTAAGAAACCAATTCAACCATAGAACTAATGTGTATTTCTAAAATGTGCTGCATGTTAGTGACAAATGTCACCATCTACATTATCTCTCACTGTAGTCTGGTTTTTGTGGCATAACAAGTGACATGGAGCCATCCACGATGTAGAGCACATTATCATGAGAGTGGAAAATATTTTCACTATAAAAAGGAAAGTGCTTCTACTAGTGTATTTTTTCAGATGCCACCATACATGATGCAAATACCTGTGATGCATAGGGGCCATCCGATGAAATGGCGGCGTGAAAAACAACATATTGCATGTCTGTGAGCGTGCAGACAATGTCAAACATCAGCTTCGCTCGATCTTTGCATCTGACATTAACAACTGAGTAGTCCTTGTCCTCACAATGCTCGACTGTGATCTTGGGTTTGAAGGATGTAGGATGGTCAACTTCAGTTGTCAATCCACTACCTTCATAATCTCTATCAGCAAACAGCATTTGGTGAAGCCGCCGATCAACATGAGTGAATCCCATGGAGAAACTGGTTCGAACCACTTGCTCATCATCCTCACACCCACGTAGTATGTTCTTGAGTTGTTCCTCCATAATAGACAATCTGGTTGGGTCATCTACAGCACGGCATGTAATATCATCATTAACATAGACAACACAAGCTATTCTTCTATTGTGGGTCCATACTTCGGCAGCAACCACGTTGAAGTGGAGATTGGTGAGGATGGCAGAGATCTCAGATAAGAGACCAGGTCTGTCCCTTCCAATGAGCTCAATTGCTGTGTAATCACCAAGAGAATGCACCCCAACCCTTTTACCAGGCCAATTATTCACCCCATTTGTGGTATGGCCCTTGGGTCCTAGAGCCTATATTGTAAGAAAAAGTGTATAATGAAGAACTGCTATCTATGATCATATTGAGAATAACTGCACACTTCTTGCTTTCTATTTAGCACCAAAAAGAATATTCACAGGGGAGGGCCTTCCTTTATGACAACGAATACCTGCTATATATTTCCAATGGAACAATAAAGGCATCTTTGTATTTTCCTATAGAACACATGACAAGGAATAAGAAGAAACACTTAAATAAAGAAACCGTGGTGACCCTTTTCACATGGGTGGACTAACGTGCCAAGTAACATTATGACAAGAGAGTGATCTTATTAGTATGATAGATATACTATGGCAGATAAGGAGAGCACATGGAGGGATTGTGAATATATGATAGATACATCTTTGGCAAAAGATTCTGGAATTTGTTCTACTATTTTTTTTTTAAAAAAAAAAAAAAATCCTATTTCAGATATATGTCTGTGTGCATCCATGATGTGAATATGATGAAGCCAATCTGAAAAACTTAAGTTCACTAGCTGAGTCTCTTCTCTCTTCCATTTTATTGGCAATTGGAGCAAAGGAAAACAGATAAGTTACAGGCATGTGTGTGTGTGTGAGCATGCGCATTGGGACCGGGGAGGAGGGTGTACCTTCTCTATGTAATCAATGGTTTTACCATCTGTAATCTTTTTCCCATGTTGATCAGTGACGTGAAATACTATCATTCAAAAAATAAAAGTTCAGTCACTAATATATATATACATATATATATATATATATAGAGAGAGAGAGAGAGAGAGAGAGAGAGAGAGAAGGGGAAGGCTATTAGGATGGTGCCCTGCGATGACCGGATGCATTAATACAGATGCTGAGACTTATGTGTTGAGTAAAAAGCTGAGGATGCGTAGTGGCTTTTTTTTTTTGGCCAGCATGTGTCATAATTGAACACGGATTTTTTTATTGGTTAAACTTACATCAAGCATCATAAGGGCACCAAACCCAAAAGCCTAACCATCAAGGAGAATCTTGATATACCATACCATCCATGAACCATCCGCCATCAGAAGAAATGTAAGCCTTGGTAATAATTAGATCCAGGTCTGAGAGTATTTGCACAACTTCCAGCAGTATTCCAGGTTTATTGACACTGTCAACCTACACAAACAAAATGATTAGCTATTGGCACCACCAAGCACAGGTGCCACTAGTGCAACTTCAGAGGCCAGAAAAAGGTACTTGTACTGCTTTAATATGCATATGATTTACCTTGATAAGAGTACAGTCTCTGTAGCTAGTATTGTCCACAGACACCCTGCAGAAAGAGAAGTAGCGAGAAACAGAAAGCTAAGAATGTGAGATTACTAAGTTCTCTCAAGTTCTTTCAACGCCATTACTTGGGATCTTGCATCAAAAAATTCATAATATCAGAATAGTGAACAAAAAATTAGTCAATCTTTATATTTTAGGAAACTACAAATTTTATGGACTATAATAATTGCATCAAATTAAATTCAATTAGCACCAGAATTCTTAACTTCTGAGTGAATTAGTGTAGAAAAAGGAATATAACCTTGGCGGATTGATTCTGACGCTCAAGTTCTCATACTCAGGGTCAAAGTATGGCCAACAAACTCTAGCCATTTACAGGAAAAGGACACTTCCTACTCAACCAGATGCCACTTTCTGTTTCACAGCAGACTGAACTCAGGATTAGCAGGCGAAATACATCCAACTCTTGTAAAAATGAATTCAAAGCACCATCATAATATCCAAATGTTTCAAAAAAAGGGTAGAAAGGAAAGTTTTTGCAGGAAAAAACATTTCCCTTGTATCCCAGCATGACTAGAGGTTATTATACAAGTTTAACTGGATGTGATAATCATAATTAAACTTAAAATGGCAGCCTAATAACTCCAAAACTTGTGTCTACGATTGATTACTGTGGGACCCAGGAAACAAAGACTACCACTGGTACCAAAGTAATCAATCTGGGCATGGAACTAAGAACATGGAGACAAAATAATGACTTTGAAAGGACATGAAGAGCTTGGTTCCATTACTGTTTTCCCAAGGACATCTTCCTCACATAATTATCCCAAGTCATCACAGATGATTGCCATAGAAGCTGATAAATTACTACAATCTAATCCAATTTCCTAATCAGAGCCACAAATCCCATAAAAGTTAACACGTGATTTTACTGCTTCAGACAGAGACTAAGCAAAAATGAAAATCATTGTTTCTTTCTCTCATTTAATCGAACAGAAGGCGTGCAAGTGCAACATCCAGATAAAAGAACGAACTTTATCTCCTGCTTATCTTCAATTATGCAGACACAAACTAGAACTAAAGTGAACAGCATAAAATTCCGATAAAAAGAGAGAGGATGATTCACCGAATTGTCTGGTGCGAAAGAAATGGCGACTGAATCTTGAAGGAAACCTGCGAATTGTCCGACAAAAACAAATATAGGAGGAAGAAATCAGAAGAACACCCTCAAAAAAAAAAAATAAAATAAAAGAAACGGTCCAGTGAAGAAACTGAAGGAAACATCAGAAAGCAAAGCAATGAACAACCTTGAGAATTTCCGTTCAAAACA
This sequence comes from Rubroshorea leprosula, assembly GCA_020521535.1. Lineage (NCBI taxonomy): Eukaryota > Viridiplantae > Streptophyta > Magnoliopsida > Malvales > Dipterocarpaceae > Rubroshorea > Rubroshorea leprosula. The sequence goes on from BPVZ01000012.1 coordinate 3,221,601, forward strand.
CGGCACGGGCCGAGAAAATCCACTGCTTCACATTCTGGAAGCAGAATCAAGAATGGAGGAATTGCAGAGGCGATTTTTTTGGCTTCCTCTGCTTTCGACGTCGGAATAACACTTAAGATTTGGAGATGGCGTGGCGAGGGATTTAAATATTGGTTTTTAATCAGAATATTTTTGTAAAAAAAAAAAATTGAGATATCTTTGGCGGCGACCAAACACTTGCCCTAGATATTCGTGCTGTTGGTCCAAGTTGTCGGAAAGAGCGTGTGATTCACGCGCATAGTTTCCGCAACGACAGCCGTGAATTTTGAGCACGTGAGGACATTTGCGGAGGAAGGCGCGTGAAGTTTACGTCCTCTATTTTCTGTCGTTATCTGGGGTACTGCTGTCAAAGGCAGTTGTGGTCTTGGACGGCTTTTGGATTTTTTGCAATGAAGGACATATGAATTGCGAAATGGCTAAAATATCCCTTACGGGTCCTCTTAATATGCCCTTAAAAGTCTGCATATTTGCTAATTGAGCCCTTATAATTTTTCCATCGACATTAGACACTCAATTTCTTGAGTTGCAAAATCCATCCAAAGCGGGGTGGCAAAGGGTCAGATATGCACATGATCACTTGTCCAATACTAATGTGGACCCTCGCACTTGGACATGATAGTTTATTGAAACATATCATGTGTGATATGTAATATGCTCAATTTTTTTTTTTTATTTTACATTCTCAAAATCTATCATGTCATCATTGAAAAAAAGAAATAAATAATGTTTATTACATTTTCAAACAGAATAATAATTGCATAAAATACATGTTTTTTATTGTCCACTTTAGATAAGATTTACCTCAAGTTTATTTATTTGTCACGTTTTTAAAAAATAAGTTTTATTTATTTAAAGTCTTTTTTTTTTCAATTTTATCTCTATTAAATAATTACTTTATTATTAAAAAAACATATCCCAACTTCCTTATTATTAAAGGTGAAAATGACCCGTGAACATGTGGATGATTTGGTAAATGATTCTTTCAGTTTAATCAAAAATCTTGATTTTAAATCCTGATAATACAGTTTTGTTAAAACTCGTGAAAGAGAGTTTTACCGCTCGTTGGGTTCTGTCCTGTTCAAATCCAAATTAATCAGTGACCTAATAAACTTTTGGACACTAAATAATCCAAACCAAAAAAAAGAAATTTTAATAAAGAATACCATCAAAAAAAAAAAACAAAACAAAACAAAACGTGACGATTAAAATAGACTTGATTCAATACAAGTCAAAATTTTGAGAAAAAATATATGGGCTTAATTAATGATAGACAAGAAGTCAAGACTTGTTCTCGGAAGATTTCCCTTCATTGTTTGATAAAAAAGGAGAATACTCACCGTTGTTCGCTATCACTTGTTTTAGAAGATGATTTAAGGCCGGTGAAGTGATGGTTTGGGAACGGCGACAACAGGGGATAAGATTGAGTTTGTTAGCACAAAGATGGAGAGCATTTTTTATTATTAAAGGCTGGTTTACACAACAATGAATGGTACCTATAAGGGTCCAATTGAAAAGATTGCACGATAAAAAAAAAAAATCCCATAAAAATCACATCTTTTTAAATTTCAACTTACTCCTCCAAAAAAAGGAGGGTATTATTTAATTAAGTGTGAGGAGTTGAAGCTTATTCAACTTTTGAGGATAATGGTTCTTTGATATTTTAAATTGTTCCATATGATCCATCGTATGATTAAACCAAATTATAAAAAAAATAAGATAAAGTTAGAAATAACTGTAGTAGTTTCTGGAGGAACTTGATCATTATTATCTTTAAAGAAAATAACAATATCTTCACTATATCACACCTTTTTTTTTTTGTTATCCCACTCTTTTTTTTATCAATTAAAAAATTTGTATTAATATGAAGCATAAAGGTACTTTTAATAATGTCTTCACAATATTATATAACTCACACTCTTTTTTTTAGTACGTTACGGAAGTAAATTATAAAACATAAGATATTTTTATTATTTTTTTGTGTAAGTATTAGATAGATTCAATGTGTGTGGTTGAAATTTAAAGGGAAAAAAAGTAATTAATTATTTATTATATATTTTATAGAATTAATAGAACAATTTTTCAAAAGAAAAAGCAAGATTCATTTACTGTACATATGTATAAAAAGTAACAACGCTATCTTTGAGAGAAACTGTGCATGTAAAATATGAAATATTTATAGATGATTTGTTGGTTTAAATGAAAAAAATTTATTTTTAAAAATAAAATCTTGAGTTTTGAATTTTGTAAAAAGAGAAATAGGTGTTAGAAGAGTTTCGATCCGATTTAATCCTAAATTAGTCGAAACTCAATTCAATTTTTGAATACTAGAGAATTAGCATAAAAAAAAAAATGAAATCTTTTATTTTTTTTCATTTAAGAATATGAATTTTTTGAAATTTCAAACCAAGTAATAAAATTTTATTTTTAAATAAAGATACAAATTTTACTCTTTTTTTATTTAAAATTTATTATATTGTGATGATCATGTAGCAAACGATAATTTTAATTAGAATATGACAAATTTTATATTTTTAAATAAAAAAAACTAGAAGTTTATTGCTTGATTAAGAAATTTAAAAAAATTATATTCTAGAATAAAAAATGATAAAATTTATATTTTTTAAAAATTTGATAAATTTTATATTCTTATATATACTTTTTATCATGTTTTTAATGTTCCTAAGACAAGGGGGATCAAGGAACGGATTTCAGTACAAATATATTTTGATGCATGCACATGAATTACAGAGAAAATTAGTTTTGGTAGTTGGATTACGTACGTTTGACTCGGAATATTTGTATATGGAAGAAAATAAAGGATATGATTCACACTTTTCCAATTAATTGGAACCGATGGAGGGAAATGAGAATCCAATTCTGATATTGCAACACAAACGTCACAATGCATTTTCATATTTTCATAGGTTTCTAAGGCCTGCTTTTTCTTGCCATCCCTAAAGGAATCTGTACCCAAGACTCCTACATCTTCCCATTTTGCTTTTTATAGGGTTGATAGAATTTTGATGATGCCCTTAAATTCTTCTTTTAGTTTTTTTTTTTTTTAAATATATCAAAAGATTAGTTAATTGTCTATCAAATTAGTATTTTCAATCAACATTTTGTATTAAATCGC
>BPVZ01000012.1:3224872-3235230 GCA_020521535.1 Rubroshorea leprosula
GCTTACTTTGCCTTTGGAAGAATGTTAAACAATTTTCCTTAGATGTTAGAGGGTATTTTATTTAAAATGAATAGAATTTGTTTTACCTTTTTCTTTATTTTTTTCTCACCCTCATATTCTCCTTTTTTTTAACTGTCCTTATTACTATTAAATTTAACAATAATTAATGCTTGATATTTAATATTTTTAAATAAGTCTCAAATCAACTTTATAGAATTAAATTGATTTCCCAAAAAAATTATAGAATTAAATTTGAAATAAAAATATTTTTTATTTCTCTTTATATACATGTAACTCATCTAATTGTGGACAATTTGGTGGGACTTGACTTGAAGCAAATCCAACCCAACTACTTGACAACTCTACATACGATGGACCAAGGGTCCTACTTATTTTTCTTTGAATTTCTTTCCAACTTCCAATATGTGATGCTCCTTAATTAATATATTGGGGTACAGAGGACTGCCTATTTCCTTGGCTCAAGGGTGGCTAGCTAGCATTATTTAGAGAGTTTCGACCAATACAGCTGATGATGGTACAAAACACCTAGAGAACTTTTTTGGGGGGAGTAATTAGCTCAATAACATTTGACCAAACAAAAAAGCAGACAACAATTATTTAATGGTAATGCCAGACAGTGGTATTAGTCAACTTTGTCAACACATGTCCATTTTACAAGATTACAACTTTCTTTGCTTACTTCTTTTGCTTAATCAACACTCCTTTGATCATGTTTTTGACACTAAGATAATATACCTATAAAGATTGGCCCAAATAGCAGAGAACCAATGCAAAATGTGGTTTTTTTTTTTTCTTTTTTTTTTCTTTTTTGCCATCAATGATGCCAAATATGTTGAACACAAGTTTGAATTCATTTTTTGTCATTTAAGTACAAATAATTTGAATAGAAGCCTGTCATTTTTAAATATGAAATTTTACATGACACTTATAAATCTCTATAAAATTAATCAAATTAAAAATATAAATACTCATATTATAAAAAAAATATAATGATCATATAAATAAATCTTTTTAATCAGTACAACTCACCCAATTACTTGTGTATATCTCACGCGGTCATCAAGTCATGTAGGATCATCGATGGGTGCGGTGACTATTTAATTGTTTGTAATGAGTGTTGTGTATATGGTGGTGTGGTCACTATCAAAATTGTGATCAGTGTATAGCGAGGAAGAGAAGGACAGGGACGCATTATAGATGGTTTAAAAAATTGATGGTTTAGGTTGATTTTATGGAGGAAGGCATGGAACACCCTAATCATTACTTCTTGTTGCTGCAACTGTTGCTTGGTCTAACTCCAAGGATTCTGTGGAGACACCATTCAAGGACATGGATCGACATATGGCCCCTTCAGCCTGTCTTCCAACTTTCCATCCCATGTTGTCTTTCATCTTCTTGAATAGTATAAGTTTTGTTCAAATATAATGCAAATGGTATCTAATTATCCACCGTAAACCAACCTTTTCTATACTTTACGTGACATTATTCTTGTTAAGGGCAGTCTAATTAACACCTTTCTTTATGACATTTTGCACTATTAATTTTTTTTAAATTTTAAATAATACAATAAAAAACAACACTCTTAATTTTTAACATACTCTACTTGTATGCCATGTGATATTGATACAAATTTCAAAACCTTTAATTTTAAATAAAAAGAGATTATTACTAAATTATTTAAATTATTGACTTTGTGATATTAAACTTCTCATCAAGTTTATATATATTAGTGGTCGTGCCTTCATGTGGATTCAGGAGAGAGCAAATTAAAACTAAGAAGAAGAGAGAGCTAAAGAAACACTAATATAATCAATCACTCATTGATCAAAGTGGAAGAAACTTGATTATTTTTAAATAAAATATTGAGTTTGAGTATTATGAATAATGAAACAGGTACGGAGAGAGCTTCTTTTCATATGAAGTTTAACGTGACTTAATTTTGGAATAGCTGGAGTTTAATATAACTACCGAATATTGAGAGATTAATAAAAAAAAAACACTAAAATATAAGAGTTACTATTATACTAATAAATTACAACAATAAAGGGGTTAGACAATAAATATAAACCCTCTCTTTTAAAAAATACAAGATATGTATTTTCTAGATAAGTATGAATTTTTTTTAGCAAGTAAACAATCACAATGATTTTTTAAAATAAACAATAAAAAAAGATAAATAATCAGTTTTCCAAATTATATTGAGAGAAATATGATTTATTAAATTTAATAAATTTAAGCAAAACCATTCCATAAACCTTTAAACTTACCCCATTTTAATTTATAGCCCCCTGAACTAAAAAACAAGTAAATATGTTCTTGAGCTGCACAAATTATAGCAAATTAGTCATTTATTAATAGATTAACTAAGGGTATTTTTAACTTATATCCTAAAAAAGTAAAAATACAAGTTAAAGTTAAGAGCACTATAATAAACACACATTTTTATCATAAATTTATATTGAAAAAATAAAAATTGACATTTAACTTAGTAATTATCTAATTAAATTCATTTATTTAGCAGTTATACTAAAATTAATATCAATTTTTACAATTTTTGATATACATTTATGATAAAAATGTGTTCTTAATCTATATGTTAAGGTATATGTTAGAAAAACCCATCAACTAATTTGACAATTAAAAAAACGTCTTTGGTCAATTCATTAATGTGGCAATTTAATGAAATTAGCAATTAAATTGAAATTATTCATTGTTTTAATTGTCGGATAAATATGCATTAATGAAAATCATTTATTTTTTCAGTCACATTAGCTAAAATTAACAAAAACTCTCAATAGTCATTAACGAAGGGAGAATTTGCTTTATTTGCATGGTTTAAGGGCTTATGTGATTGTTTTTAAATTTAGGGGTTATTATATCTCCTAAAAGGGGTAAATTTGAGGGCTTAAGTAATTGGTTTTCCCATAGATTTATTTAACATAGAGAAAACCAAAAATCATCGGTAGCACACATTTTTAACCCTCCTTTCCATTATTTTTAGCAATTTCCAACCCCTACCCCCCAACGGTAAAAAAATGTACCCTCCCTCTTTCCTGCAAACCCCACGGATTAACCACCACAAATCAAAAATCAAAATCCCTAAAAAAGTAAAAATGGCTTCCTCCATCTCAATTGCTCGTCTGATTAGCCACTAAATCTCGATTAATCGCAAAAGTTTCCTTCTCCTTCGATGGTTGCTGTGGTGGGCGCTGCTTTTTTGGCTCGCGTGAGGGAAGGAATGCTTGTTTGGGGACGTTTGACATTGAAGTCGGGCTATGTGCCTGTGTCGAGATCCGGTAAAATCCGGCCAGTGTCGGACGTGAATTGAAGGAATCGGATGATTTCTGAGGTAAAATCAAATGCTTGGATGAAAAGGGAATGAAATTTAGGGTTTTTATCTGGGTTGTAATCTGATCCCAGGATCAGAGAGAGAAAGAGAGAGAATTTGAGATTTTCGTAACCCTACGGAAGGGCCGGTTTGAAGGTGACGGAGAATTGAATGTGGACACGGAGAGATAGAGAAAGAGAGTATAGAATCGAGCGGCGAGATTTTAATCTCTCCAACTAGACCCTCAGAGAAAAGGGAATCGAGTGGCAGAAAGAGAGGGATTTCGAGGGGTTCGATGGAGAAAATGTTAGCTTTAAATCAAAGGATTTTGAATCCTGAAGATTGTAATTGTAATAGGAATTCAAAATTTTTGTCTGCATCCTGCAGGTAATTTTTTTCCTTCGCGTTTTTACAATTTTTTTTTCTTTTGTTCTGAGAATGCCATGGTTATAGTGATTGGCTTCTTAGATTGCAGGTGAATATGTTTTGGTACTCTGGAATTCCATGTTTGGTATTCTGGTTATGAGTTCTTTATTTTTGTTACTTGTTGATGGTGATGATTGACAGACAACCTCTCTGAGGTATTCTTAGTGAAGCTGAAATCTGGATTTTCTTTTGCATTGGTCTTGTTAGTTTAAACTTAGGTTTTGTTAGATGAATGTGGATGGATGAATTAGTTGGTTTGATTTGTTCTTGTTCTTGAGTTGCTGCCAGCTTGACCTGAGGTAGGTTTTGGTTTTGTTTGTTGAATTGGTTGAAGATGTTGAATTGTTGATGGGTTTGGATATGAGCTTGAGTTTTGAGTCATATAACTGTTAATGTTGCCATGGTTTCATACATTTTACGAGTATAATGGGAAGTTGATTTTAATCACTTTAATCTGAAAAACTTTGATCAGCAATTCATGATGGAAATGCATGTTTTCATACTGCTAGGTTGTTCTGCTTGTTACATTGTTTCTCTCCTTTTCTTTGTTACTTACTAATGAGTCTTACTGACTTGGTTTATTTGCATGATTTACCTTGCTTGCAGAGAGAGCAATATATGGAGCCAAGGGATCTTTTAGTCCAGAGCCTCTACTTAATATCTTTTTTCCTTTTTCGTTCTTTCATTTTTGTTGTTTTTATATTTGTTCATCATTAACTGTATGATTTGACTTAAAGTGGAATCGAAATTTATTTTGTATTTAGTTTACACTTAAAGTGGAATCGAAATTTATTTTGTATTTAGTTTACACTTGACACACACTTGACACAAGTTAGTGAGGTTATGCAAGGCAATTAATGTCATTACATGGTTTAACTCAGATTTAAAAATCTAAGTTTGAGAGATGATATAACCACTCAAGTGATCGTAACTTTTTAGAATAACCTACTGGTATCCACAAGGTGAATTGAAAACTTTATTGTGAGAGGGATGGTTGTATGTTATGGGAGTGTACTTGATATTCTTTGCCGTCACATATTTGGGAAGAGTAGACTTTATGAAGTTCAGTTATAGAAATGCAATGAACAAGTGTACGGGTTCAACTACTTGTTAGTCTTGGTTAAAGGAGGCATTTCCTTGCTAGTGATCTTGGGATCAACTATTTGTCATATTGCCACAGCACTGAGGTTCTTGATTGTTGGATTAGCTGGGATTGCAGTGTTTTTCTTGGCAAATCTTCCTTCAACTATATGGCAGCTACATTTTTTGTATATCATTAGAAACTTTGAGTTCTCTTTGGTATCACTTTTTCTTTGGGGTTTTTTCTGGTTTTTTATTTTATTTTTTAATATATTAAGCAGTTATCTATTTCTTCTGTTTTGTTTTTTCAAAATATAGGTATTTTGTGGTTTGCTAAAGAAATTAACAAGCAACTTTTTTGGAAATTAGAAAAATGTTCTATGGCTACAGGTTTTCACAAAAGGCAGGGTATATTATTGATCCTATTATCACTATCAGTTATTTCTTAAAAGTCATCTATGTTTTCTGTGTATAATAGTTGTATTATTTTCCCTGTATTTGAATTTTAATTATGTTAAGTATTAATAAAAATAATAACAAAGTGATTATTAACTATTTATATTTTCTTATACGTGTACTTTCCTCTCTATGTATTTTTATGGTAACTACTTTTCTTATAATTAGTTTACGTCCTTCTCATTGAATTTACTTCAAAACTTAACAGAAAACAATTAGGTTTCATGTAAATTTTTCTAATGCGTTCAAGTTTTCTTAAGTTTTACATAAATTTTTCTCATCAAAACTTAACAGAGAAGGTAAAAGTTAATAGAATCTATCCAACTATATTTTCATATAAATTCGTTTTAAAAATTAGAAACTTCAAAAATTATGAGTTTTCACTTTCTACCCCTTTTTTTTTCCTGAGTTTTCATTTTCTAAAATTTTTCTCTTTATTTTTTCCTTTAAAAAAAAAAATTATTAGTGATACCAAATACTACTCAACGTTTACAACTTTTGTTGAGTTTGCCAACACTTCTCATTAGAAGTTGTAAACACAAGTTTCAAATGAGGCAATGAAATGTACTCCTGCTATATGGTTGGGGTTAGATATGCTGACGGAAAATATTGTAAGCGACGCTGATCTTTGCCAATCTCGATAATTTAGGTTTGTGGTATTTGACAAAGTTGCATTTCCATAATTGCTATTGGGAGATTACCCTTCCAAGCGAGATTGACATGTTTGTTTGACCTTATAATTTGATCGTTGTATTTCTTTCAATTGAGCTTTTATCAAGTCTCAAATTTTCAAATATGCGGTGGAAAAAGGATATGCAGTGTACTGCCAACATTTACATTCACCCTTATTACGTTAAAGTTTTTAATCCACACTGTGTAAACTAGTAGATGGTTCTATGAAGTTGAGACCTAATCAAGGTTATATCTTGATCTCGACTTAGAATTTTAATTATTGGACCATGTGCTGACATGTATGGTACAGCCAATGTCCTAGGCCTATTAGATGTTAGAAAGGAAGCACTTCAAGTTTCTTGTTGTTGGTTATCTGTAAATTTACAGAACATTCTATAAAGATTTACTATCATTTCTTCTTACGAACCATTCTATTGTGTTTCTTAGTTCAATTGATGATTATAATGTTTGACATTAATGGATTGCCAAGCAAAGAATATTAATTTCGAACTTGGAGACTCTAATAACCACTCTACTGAATTAAGATGCAAGGAAATCAGTTTACTTTAGAAGCTTTACATTTGAGAAAGTATTTTCGTTGGCATCCCTTTGTAAATGATCGTCTTGATAGATGTTACAACTTATTAAGGACTACAACTTAGTCTTTCTGAATGCCAAAGAAAACCTAGACAGGAACATCAGAGGGGTAATTTTGCGGATTTCTGTTGATTGTTTCCCTTAGCTGTTTCTCTTGCTCCTGAAGGTTACGTGGTGGGTGATCGTACACATCAGAAAACAACTCTGCAAGTGGAGGCTTCTCTGTTCTCTCCGCGACCTGAATTGCTTGCAATACCTGCAGGAATTTATTAGTCCATCATGTAACTAGGACTTAGAAAGACAATAGTACTTTTGCAGGGAAGTAAAAGCTGTCCTCACCTCCTTCCTTATGTTGCCTCGAAGCTCGGCTTCTTCTGTTTCACTCCACCATCCATTGCTCTCGATCCATTTCTTAAATATACTCACAGGGTTTCTAGACATCTTCCAGTAATCAATTTCATCCAGCGCCCTGTATTTGGTGGAATCATCGGATGTCGAGTGGTGTCCTACTCTGTATGTCATGGCCTGAAAGCAACATAACAAGACACAGCTCTCTGTTCACTCAAAGCAGAGGAGATTCTGCATATATTTTGTCAATTTTGGATACAAGATGAGTAGAAGAATCTCACCTCAACTAAGATAGGTCTCTGCTCCCTCACGGCCATATCACGAGCAGCATGAATTGCATTATAAACTGCAAGAGCATCATTTCCATCGATCCGAATGCTTCTTATTCCATAAGCTTGACCCTTCAAAACAATGCCATCGCTCCTGAATTGTTCTGAAATATTTGTGCTTATGGCCCACCCGTTGTTTCGACAGATAAAGATTACTGGTGCTTCCATAACTGCTGCAAAGTTCAAACCAGCATGAAAATCTCCCTGGAAAACAGAAAAGAACACAGATGAGGTACGAGAATTCAAAACAGAACTGGGTACAATTCTAAATGAATCCGTCACCTCACTAGTGCCACCATCCCCAAAATATGTGACAACACAAGCATCTTTTTTCTCCATCTTCAGCGAATAAGCAACCCCTGCAGCTTGAGGAAGTTGTGTGCTGGAATACAAGTTTGCAACAGAAACAATTACAACATTTTTGACAAGAGAGATCATATCATACCAAATAAAAAAACCCGGTACCAAATTAATTGTCTGGAAATCATCTTACGCAATAGGTGATGAAACATTGAAGTAATTGTGCTTGTTAGATCCATAATGTATAGGCATCTGCCGACCTTTTCCATAGTCAGCCTTGTTTCCGAGACATTGGTTGGCAAATTCTAGCAATGTGAAGCCACGATGTAGTAGAACTCCATGCTCCCGATACTATAGTAATTAACAACAGTTTGCATTAAAAATTAATACCATTCTCAAGTCGTCACCTAATAACAGATCAATTAAGGTGTAGTAAACATATATAAAGGGCTTACTTGGGGCAAGATAATGTCGTCTTTGGTAAGGGCAGCTGCAGATGCTATGTTAATTGCTTCCTCACCAAATGATGTCATATAGAATGAAATTCTTCCTTGCCTTTGTGCTTCATAGAACATGTTGTCCATTATTTGTAGGGTCAGCATGTCCTTGTACATCTTTACTGCAATTTCCTTGCTCATCACCTGTTAACGACTTATATTCTTCAAATTGTCCCTTAACTTCCCAACATTTCGAATTGATTTGGCTGGATTTTTTTTCAAAAAAAAAATGAAGAAGAAAGAAACTGAAAAATTAATTGTACCTGTTGGAAATTGTTGTTCCTGATCAACTCTCCGTTGTCATTGAGAACTCGATAGCAAGGTACCCTATTCTGGGACGATTCCCAAATGAATTTCATTTCCGAAGTGTATGGTACCCTTCCTCCGGGGAAATCCAGTGACTATATAATTAATGTTAAAGATTAATGTCAGTCCACTTATAACAAACAAAGGAACATTATATTATATACCCAAGGCACCTTTTTTTTTTTTGAACATTATATACCTAAGGACACTCTAAATTAATAAGAATTTGAAATTTTAATTTAAAATTTACATGTTTTAAAAAAAATTTAAAACAAATAAAGGTTATTTTATTTTGTATAATTTATTATATGCATATAATTATTATATTATTAATCTCTTATTTTGTAATTTGATGTACAACTAAAAATAAAAAAACTTGAAATGAGAAAACCTATTATTAGAGGATTTGTATAATAATTTTTATTACCTAATTCAAATTACATAATAATTTTAATTAAAAAATTTTATTATATAATTTAAATTACATAATAATTTTTTTAATATAAAAAATTAATAATTCATTGTTTTATAATTTATATTATAAAATATGTTTTAAAAAATTAATTATATAATATATATAAGTGACACGTGTATTTTACCATACATATGTAATAAGAGAGAGAGCTTGATCATAGAACGGTTTGCCTTCATCGATACTTATATAAAAAGTGCAATCCTTTCATCAACAATGATAAAAGATACAGGACGGACTGCAAAACTGCTGTCGTCTCTAATTACATACGTACCTGAACCTGCGGATCGTCATCGCTATCGCTGGTGAGTTGTTTTTCAGATATGGTGGAGGAGTTGAAACGCAGGTTGGGAAGAAATAAAGCCGGAGATGTAACGTTGGAGGAGCTAGATTGAAAAGGAGAGGAGGTCCAAGACGTCTGGCTGCCGAGAAATTCCCTTGTCTTCATACATTTTTGTAGTTGAGACCCAATGTTTCTAGATCTCGAAAACCAAATTGCCATGGTAACAAGAAGGAGAAAGACAGATGTTCACAGAAGATACAAAGGAAGAAGAAGAAGAAGAAGAAGAAGAAGAAGAAGAAGAAGAAGATTACACGGAATGGATTGCTACGGAATTGGCCGGGGGGTTCAGGGAGCTGTTTGTACATATAGGGATGTGAAAAAAACTGACAGGTCTTTGATCCAATCCAACAAGAGCAGCTAAGTGCAATTAATGATTGCGACAGTTTTCTTGCATATCCGCTCTTATTTTTCTATTTTTAATTTTATTTTATGTGACCAGATACCATTAAAAGATAAGGGAATAAATAATTTTAATATAAAAATATTATGATTTAATCGTTAATTATTATTAAAATATTAAATATATCTAACTATCAATATACCATATATCAACGAGGGATTGTATTAAGTGGTAAGCGGTTTGTTTCAGCTTAAGTAAGGTCTCAAGTTCGAGATTTTGTGCACGCAGCAGCTTTTACTGGAAAACTCACCCACCATTTTCAGATGCGTAACGTCGATCGAGTCCGAATTAATAAAGGCGAAATCCAAGGTAACAGGCGGAAACAAAAAAAAATCAATATACCAGATCTGATACTGTATATCCGCTTTTATGGGATAAGATTTCCTATTCGTTTATCCCTGGTGTCTTGTGAAGTTAAAGTACCGACTAGATAAGACAACCACCTTTAGTGGGGCTGGTTTCGGCTTTGGTTGTCTACTCTATTGAAATAAAGATATTATAATTTATTGTTAAGATTTTATATTTATTTTTAATTAAAAATTAATTAAATAAAATTTTTTATTTACATTTGGATCTCATAATATAATGATTTTAAGTCACATTGAAATACATCTCTCTTATCATTATAAGTCACGTTCAAATACATCCCTTCAATTTTTGAGTCAATGATGCGAATCCTCTCACTACTAATGTAATTTATTTAAAAAATAATAATAAAATAAATTTTTTATTCAATATATATTATAATTATTTTAAAATAAAAATAAAAATATTAAATAATAC
>BPVZ01000012.1:3248500-3263271 GCA_020521535.1 Rubroshorea leprosula
TTGGAGAGTAGAGGGACGACAACGAACATGACCTTAGTAGAGGGACAAGAACGAATAAAATATTAAAGTAGAGGGACGACAGTTGGCTTTAAACCTTTTCTTTTTTTTTGGGGGAAAAAAAGTCTGACTTGATTTTGATGAACGGCTGACGCAAATTTTAAATAAGAAAAGCCGACCAAATCAGAGGCGAAAGAAATTAGTCTTCATCCCTGTTTCTCTGAGCTCGTTTTTCATATTCACAGTACGCAATAAATCCTTATCCTTTTAATCCCTCTTCTCTTGATTCTCTCTGATTTCTGGGTTTTTCCATAGGTGAGATCCTAAATTCCAGATTGTTGTTTCACCTAATTTCGATTTCATCATATTATTATATTTTTAAAATTTTGATGAGTTGGGTTTCATGAGTTTGATCCACTTTAGCCAAAGATTGATGCTTTATACCAATTAGATGATTGCTTATGCCTTCTGTCTTCTGGGTTTGGTTTAAATTTGGGGTTTTTTTTTTTTTTTCCTTTTGACTTTTTGTTTTAGTTATGGTTTCACTGGCAGGAGATTGGAATTGGCCTGATTTTCCCGGTGCTTGCGTTGAATTACTCTTTTCTTGTTGAGTGATTTTGGTCTATATATTTGTATATCTTCCATTGTTATATGGGGTTGATATATTTCCATTCTATGTAATGGGTTTATGTAGAATAGCTAAATTGGTGATGATCCGATCTTCATTTAATTTTATCAAAATTGTGAATTGCAATACAAATTAATTTTCTCGACTGGTTTTATGATTGCCCTTTGAATATGTTGTGCTTAAAAAATAACCAGGGACTTGAGGGCAGATAGTCATGGCTAATAATGCAGCAGCATGTGCTGAGAGGGCAACGAGTGATATGCTGATTGGTCCAGACTGGGCTGTAAACCTGGAATTGTGTGATATTCTCAACATGGATCCTGGGTATCATTCTTTTGCCTAAAGTTTTGGCTTTTCTGGTCCATTTTGTTATCTTATTGTAGAGTTAAGTGATTCATGAAATTAAATTTCAACTCTTTAGTGCTTGTAATGGTTGTGTAATATAGCTGATTAAGTTGTCTATGATTTTGTGATCCTTGTAAGCTAAAGGGCAGGCCTAATGAGTCTTGAATCTGGTTTAGGTCACATTTATAACTAACTGTAGTGCCCGTTTGGTGTGGCTGGAGCTTTTAATGGAAGTTCTGTTGGAAAGAAGCTGTTGTAGAAGTGCTGTTTTTGTAAATAGAAAGAAAAATAAGGATAAAATAAGAATAATGTGTTAATTTCATTAAAACCCAAATGAGAAGCTCCTGCAGAAGCACCAATTCGTTGCTTCTGAGATTTACAATGAAATAGACAAAATACTAACTTGTGAGAAGTTGTAGCATTTTTTCACAAATTGTAGTGCTTGGTGCAGCTGGACCTTTTGGAGTCCAAAAGGACTTTCCACCAGCTGTACCAAACATAGCCGTAATATGTTTTTGTTTAGTTAATGTATATATATTCATAGGGATAATGTACCTTTTGTTGGGGGGTACAGAGAATTTGTTTAAGTTAATCATTGCGTATTTGTGTCTTACAGGCAAGCCAAGGATGCCTTGAAAGTACTCAAGAAGCGCCTGGGCAGTAAAAATCCAAAAATACAACTCCTCACTCTTTTTGTGAGTACATATGTTCTTCTATCCTTATTCCTTCTATCCTTATTCCTTGAAATGTAAAATACATACTTATTTAGGTGTTGTATTCCCTATTTGCAGTTCATAATTATTATGTGCTAACAATATGTATGGCTGGGTTTTTTTTATGTAATTACTTATTGATTATATGGTCTCAAGTCACTCAAGTGGTGCCTCTTGGCATTATTTACTTACTGTAGTTGTTCGGTTAAGTCTATGATAACATAGAATTAGCTACTTATAAATATGTTTTTCTTATACTGGGATATGTCCAGGTATTGGAAGCTCTCAGCAAGAATTGTGGTGAAAATGTTTTCAAGCAGATTGCAGAGCGTGATATCTTACATGAAATGGTTAAAATTGTAAAGAAGAAGGTACCCGATCTTTATCTAACCTGCTTGCCTGTCAACTGTCTTGTTCTTTTTCTTACTAACTTCATGTATGCTTAATCGTTGATATTTAATTCTGCAGCCTGACTTGAACGTGAGGGAAAAGATACTTATTTTGATAGATACATGGCAAGAAGCTTTTGGGGGACCGAGGGGGAGGTTTCCTCAATACCATGCTGCATATAATGAACTGCTAGTAAATTCTTTTTGGTCCCTTTCTTTTTCCTTATTTATTTATTTATTTTTCATAGCATCTGTGTTTGCCATTTGGATCTGTGTTTATCTTTCAATGTTAACTATTTTCTAAAATATCTTATATGGCCTGTTAATATTTCACATACGCACAAAAGCACAGTAGCCCTTTGAAGTTGCGACTTTTTGTATATGGCATCCTCAATACTATGCTACATTCTCCTTCGTCCTGTCTTTTAGTTGTTCGAAGCTTTGTGAATTTTTTCTAGGTGCTTCTAGTGTTTGGAAGGTCAAATGTTCTATAAATGTCTAATTCTTGAAATTTACTTCTAAATGTTTCTTCAGTCCGCTGGGGTAGAATTTCCACCCCGAGAAGAGAATGCAGTACCATTCTTCACACCACCCCAGACCCATCCCGTAGCTCAGTCCACTCTGCCTTATGAGGATGCTGCTATTCAGGCCTCTCTACAGTCTGATGCATCTGGTCTCAGGTACTGATGTTTTAAAATCAACTCCTCTCCCAGTTTCATTATTTATCATGTGTATGTATCAGACTTAAAATTAGGGACATTTTACTGGTAGAAGATCAAGAAGTCAGCCTATTGCTGAAAATTTTTAGTGTGCATTCTTGTTTCTGTCACAATTTTTGAAATGTAAATGAATTATTTGTAATGGTTGTTAATAGATGCATTAGTTCCATCTTTGTGCCCTGGTATTCATGCTGCTGTGCCATAAACTATCTATCTGCACTGCCCTATATCTTCCTCTATCTCAGCTTCTGTTGAAATCAAACTTTTTCTATTTTCAGCTTGTCAGAGATCGAAAATGCTCAGGGATTAGCAGATGTGTTAATGGAAATGCTTGGTGCTTTGGATCCCAAAAATCCTGAGGTAATATTCCAGTTTGTTCTCTTTTATGCAATTATCAGCTTGCTGTGTCTCAAATGCTGTTATGTCCACAATTATCTGCTTTCTGATTAATATATAAGTTATATATTACTTACCCGGGTGTGAAATGCAGTGCTTTTCCTTTTTATTACTACCATATCCTTGGGAACTAGTTTTATTGTAAGCTTTAATACGTTGAATCTATTGCATGCTAAATGATTCCTTTTTCATGTTATCTCATTAGTCCTCTATTCTGTGGCAGGCTGTAAAGCAAGAAGTGATTGTTGATCTTGTTGACCAATGTCGTTCATACCAAAAGCGTGTCATGCTTCTTGTGAATAGTACTGCGTAAGAAATTGTCGCATTTCTTCTTATGATTTTCTATTATTACTTTGTTAGATGGGATCATAGGAATAATTCTGACAATTGTGTTTTCTTTTTCAGAGATGAGCAGCTTTTATTTCAGGGATTAGCATTACATGATAATTTGCAGCGTGTTCTTACCAGACATGATGACATTATGCAAGGAAACACTCCGACCACAGGAGTTGCGGCCACTCCTGTTGTACCCCTTGTTAATGTTAATCATGAGGATGATGAATCAGAAGATGAATTTTCTCAACTGTCTCGCAGGTGACTACTGACTACCATTTTGCCTGGTTTCCACCAACATTCCTTAGCCCTTCTGATATTCGTTACGCTGGACTATAGATATTTCATTGTGCCAAACACCTTAGAATATGAAAAAGGAGATATAAAAACTTTGTTTTAAGGAGTAACATTTGCAGTTACCAATAAGAGCTTTTCCAAGTTGGCATCCATTGACTGCAAAACCTTAATTTGTGGTCAACGTTAGGAGTTGAAATCTCAGCAATAGCTAAGCGCACTAACTTCCTCAATTACCCAAAAAAATGCTGGTTTTCTCTTTTAAGAGTTAAATCTTTAACTAACTGTTGCCTTTTCTTTTCCTTTTTTGATTTTTTTTTTTTGCTTTTAATCTAATTAAGTTTCTATGAACATATATTACAGGTCATCAAGAGATAATTTACAAGGACCAGGTAGGAAACCAGCTAACACTGAACCTGCACGAGTCAGTCCATTTCTTCCTCCCCCACCCTCCTCAAAAAAGCCAGTCACTACAGGTGCAGGAATGGTTGATTATCTTAGTGGTGATGCCTACACATCCAATGATCTCTCTGAACCAAGAGAATCTAAGTCTTTTGTGCCAACTCATTCATATACAAACTCTTCCCCTCCATTAAATCCATCTTTATCTCCCTCACCTCCTTCCCATTCTGTTGGCTCTGGCTCCTCACCTGTGTTCTCTGGACAGCCTCTGTATGATGAGCCATCCCCCTTAAGCAGATCTGCTGAGCAGATGCCTCCAGCTCCCTGGGAAAATCCTTCTACAGGAAATCTTCCCCCACCTCCTTCAAGGTATAACCAGAGACAGCAATTCTTTGAACAAACAGGTTATTCTGCTGGCGCTACTCATTCTAGCAGTGGATCAGGATCCTCCTATGACAGCTTAGTGGGGCAGACACAAAATCTCTCCCTTAATCCAAGCACCCCTCCCAAACAAGCAAAACCAGAAGATGCTCTCTTCAAAGACCTGGTTGATTTTGCAAAATCTAAGTCATCTTCAACGTCTAAACCCAATAGATCATTTTGACTGTCATGAGACGTCAGTTTGGATTTGGGTTTGGAGAACTATAGCTTGTGAGCAGTTCTAGATTTTCAGTTTTCCCATCAGATCATGAGATTCTCTGTTGTTATATAAACATGGATTCAGTGGTTTTATGATGTCTATATGTTTCGCTCTTGGATTATTAATTTTGAGATGAATTGCGCATTGGACATATATCTGCAGTGTAGACTTATTTATAAATGGGTGTATCATATTCTCCATTGATTTTTTAAGTTCTCTTTTTCATGGAAAATTCTACTTTTTCCCCAGTTTATTTAATTTTTTGCAGTTCTCAATTATCATGTATTAGTTTGGGAATCCTGTTTTATGGTTCCGACTATATTTAGATTGTAAAACAAGAACCATTGTATAAGAGGAGCCTTCAATATTTAGAGGTCTGAGACTCATCCAATGGTTAGTGTTGTGTAGTTCAGTATAACTTGTACTCCAGAACACTTTTTCCTTAGTTTTGGAGTACTTTACTACTTGATTAAACAGGGGAGAAGAAATAGAAAATATTATTGCCCATCTACTAACATAAACATATGTATAATTAAGAAGTCATTTGAGAAAAGAGAGAAACATAATCAGAATCTTATTGAGCACGCGTTTGGATATATACATAAGCAACTGGAAATCAGAAGATGGCTAACTGTTGTAAGAGGAGTTGCTAAGAAGGTAATGAATGGCATGCAGGCTCCCCAGCTTCAGTTTTCGGTACACGAAGACAAGCATCCTTCTCTTGACGCGTCCTCTGGCTCTGGTTGTAGGGACTCGGCGCTTTTCTTCAATCCTCACTGCTAGTTTCCCTTGACCTTCAGCCATTTTCTTATTCATTAACTTGAGACTTGAGAGGAATGAGGAATTAGTCGCAAGTTCCAGGTCATATATATAGTGTCGTCTGTGAATTGTGGGGGAAGCCAAGGATGTATAGTGTCATGTCTGAATTGTGGAGGAAGCCAAGGAAGTAAAGTATATGAACCTTCGTGCCACTTTGCAGTTTTGTAGTACCTTCCGTGTATAATATAATAATACTTCGGCAGTTCCCAAGAGGAAGGAAGCTTCTAATAATTTCCTTAGGTATGTTAATGCATTATTTTTTCCAATTTCATTTTTTTTAACCACGTTATATGATGGATTATATAATAGAAGATAATATTATCTTTCTCTTAATCGCTTCACACTCGTCTCAATATTTAAATTTGAAATCTTCAACTTAAAAACTTAAACTTTTAACAACTTAAAAACATTTTCCTAAGTGCTTCCCATTTCATGTTAACTGCAGCGAAGGTGATAGGAGATGTCTTGGCTAGCAAGTTTCAATTTCTTGAACCAAAAGGCACACATTTTTCCCTTGACAACTTCTTCTAATTCTTCCTATATTCGGTCAGCTTCATCAATGTTCAGAAGTTTCTTCTTTGTAGAAAAATATATCTCAAAAGATGCTAGGCTGGCTGTAACAGTGACTTTCATACACGGTGCCTGCCAGTGCAACATTTGATTTGGTGACTATATCATGAAGAGAAATGTTTATACAACTTCTACTTCCGTTCCAAACTCAATGACAAATTAAAGCAATTGCATCTCTAGATTTTCTTTGCCATAAAAATTACTAAGTTATCATTATTTATATCTTGCAACTTGGATGGATTTATTATCATATACTTGATTACTAATACTATATATTTTTCTTTTTAATTAATTATCATACTTTTTAATTCATTTTAAAAATGAAAAACTACAGAGTTGTGATAAAAAGTGTAGTGCAAGACTATAATAGTTGGTTAAGTTAAAAAGATATGGCATTAATTATTGACGGTGTGGTAATAATCTTCTACCTGTGTGACTTTTGTCTATCAATATATAAATGCTTGACATTTCCAGTTTACATGTGAGAAACTTAAAAAGATGCTTGAATGTTATTGATGATTTACAAAGCAATGAAGACAACAGCCATTGGTTAACAAATGAACAAATGTTCTCAGTTGCAGAAGAATCATGAATCTTTGTTTTCAATTCAACTAATGCACTAATATGCAAAAAGAACTGAATACAACCCTTGTCTAGGCAACCAGAGGCTCCAGCTTCTGAGTATCAAGATCGAGCTTTAAGTGTTTTTGTCAACCAGTTATTGTTGCAGTAATGAAGGTTGCCTTTTCTGTTGATGCAATTCAAAGAAGGAAGGTAAACAGAGCATGGAGGATTGATTTTGGCCAATGCCACTTGTCAGGAGGATGGGAACTCTCCTTATCTGCTGTCAAGAAACCTTGAGCTTGATCACTGAATCTTCCCTGATGATCAACCAGAAAAAGTATAAGCCTACCAATTCAATCCTTATCCTACACAATTGCACTCAGAAAAACTTTATGATATCATACTTCTACAAAAAATGAAAAGCAGTCTTCAATCATGGCTAGATACTCAAACCAAAAATGCATTAGAGAGAAGGTATGGGGAATGTTAAGGTTACTAACTTTCTCTGGAAAAATAAAGGCACAAAGCAGAATCAGGACAAAAATGGTGTTTGAAATTACCTCTTTAGCATCCTTGAGTGGCCCCCAACATTCCATGCGATTGTACTTTAATGAGTTAGAATGGAAGTAAACCCAAACTAAAGCATCCATGAGCTCAGGATGCTCTTTGAAAAGGACAGAATCTCCATGGAGCACAGCTTTAAGTACCTGGCTTGCATCAGCACCAAATTTGATAAGTATTAGTCACTCAGCCAACACCATTGTTGCAACCGAATATGGCATCATGAGAGTAGAGTAACAGATTTTCCCTTTTTTTTTTTCTTGTTCAATAGCTAAATGGTGGAGAAGATCCATTCTGCATCCCAAAAGTGACCATGGCACCATGCTCCATGCCAAACACGTCAAATCCAGAGTCTTATTATTCTCAATTCTGTTTAATGTAGCATTGTGGAAGAAAAACTTACCAAAGGTAATTCCTTGGAGAATATGTGGTATCTAAACTCAGCAGCAAGGTCTGGCAGAAGATTAGGGCCACTCACATAGCAATGTACAACAAGAAACATATCCTCCTTCACCCTTTTCCACTCGGCAACCACATCATCCTTGCTATACCACCCTTTCAACTGCCATGAACAAATAATATGTGAACACTCTAATTAAATCTAAGGATCTCATACCATGATTCTTTCAACCACATCAAGGTATTCATAAAATGTAATTGCCAAGGTAAATTTTTTAACATGTGACAATCTGCATATAACAATTTGGCACAAAGTTCAAACGTTAGAAGAGTAAACTGTAATAATACATACCTGCTCAAGGTTGATGACACTGGAGATGGTCAAGGTTAAATTAGCTGTAAAATCACAATGGGAAAGGATGTAGGTTCTAGGGACTACTCTCGAATAGCTTTTTATCCCCTCTCCCTTGAATATAACTTCCAGCTTTGAAGCCTCAAAACTTGCTGGAGGACCCAAAAGCCTAGCAGCCTAGCAATAACAAGGCATCAGTATACAATTCAATCTAGCACTGATAATTGTTGCAGTAAAATCAAGTATAATTTCAAACAGGATGCTTGAACATTCCCTGTTATTCAACAATGGACAATTTGTAACCCAAGCATGGGCAGAACATGCCATTTAATGTTCTTTCAATTACCATTGCCTCAATCTATCTCAGAAACAAAAAACCATAATCTGTAAAACCCACTGGCAAGCATTAAAATGCCTGAAAATTAAATGGATAAATGACATGACATTGCCAATAAGGCCTCAGGTCCAGTGGTTAAGGATCTAGAGAGACTGAGGCCTTAGGTCTAGTGGTTTTCTCCTAGCTTTGTACTGTGCTTCAGTCGAGATTCTATACTATTGCAATTGTATACTATCATGTACCCTACAAATATAAAAAAAAGAAAAAGCCAACAACCGAAAAACAAGAAAAAAAAAGGGAGGGGCAGAAAATCACCTCAGAAACAAGGGTATTGCTATATGGGTCTCTTCTTATTAAAGAAACTTGAACTGGTCTAAATCTTGTTGAAAACTTGAAACCTCTGTTGTTGGAACAAAAGTTTCTGAGTGGAAAGGGAGAGAAGGCATAGGAACCACAATGGCAAGCCATGGAACAAGCACAAAATACTCTTCCTCTTCTTCTTCATTGTTCATAACCCACCATTGTCTTCCTCATTATGAGCCTAAGGAGAGAGAAAGAAGAGGGAAGGGGAAATGGGTATGTGGAGAATTGTGGTTCAATAGGTTTCTTGGCTCATCATTGTGGACTGTGATCCACAGACCCCACCATTGAAAGCAAAATCCAAGCAGAGAACTTGCCTTCACATAATTCTTTAGTCTTAAAAAAAGTTATTTGAAGAAATGTGATTGGTGGTGGAGTGCCACGTCATTGCCATTTCATGCAGTTTTGATAACTTTTGGATAATGTGACGTGCTGACGTGGCGTTTGTTGGGCCAATTTCTCCACTCCCAAAATTCTAATTCCAATTGGATCGGGTTTCATTTCAACTATTATTTCGGGCCAAAGCCCATTTCATTCTCTCTTTGCTTAGGCCTTATGGCAAGTTTGTTTTTGTTTAGGGGCTAAAAGTTACTTTTTGAAAAAGCCTGAGGGTTAATTTATAATTTTTTAAAAAGCGTCGGTGCAAGTGCATATGTATCAGCACAAATCTTGCTTTTCCATTTTTCCCACTAACGCCGCCATGTTAAGGTAATCTAAATCCTTTATTTATATTTTTTCTTATACTAGTTTAGATCTTGATGTTGTATTTCTTTTTCAGGTTTTGATTCTTTTAAAGTAAAAATCTTATATTTATAGTTACACTCGAAATTAAAAGAGACAAAAGAATTTATCATGATAATTAGTTTTTCACCCTGTTATGATATTGTAAATCTGATAAGGGATAATGCAATTGATAAATTATCCTTATTTGACAGCTGAAACTTATAGTATTGTTTACAATCTAAATCAATTAGAGACTTAAAATATAGTCATCATAGACTTACTGTTATTTCTTTAAGTCACCTCACATGCCATGCAGTAGAGCGGGTTTCATTTGGGCTTAGGTGGCTTTTGCGTTTGGGTTGGTTGAGGCTTGGCGGCAAGTGGTGCAGTGCAATTAGTCCAAATTCTTTTTTTTTTTTCAGAGAGTCGTTACTCTTTAGTTGAATTTAGTGGCTCATAGATTGACTAGGAACACATTCATTTCCTTTCTGTGTCTCTTTCGTGGAACAACCAGCAAAGAAAGACCCTTGAATTCCTTGTAAATCAAGATCCGTAGCCAAACCCCACCAAGGGATAAGGGTAAACTTCCAAATCCTACTCCAATTCTCACTCATTTACTGTTCTTTCAGAAACATCTTCTAATCTTTCTTTTCTTCTGCTACAATGGTCAATGGATGTATTTATGTGCAAAGGTATTGTGGGGTATGTGATTTTTCATGGTTATTGATTGATTTTTTTATTTTTTATTTTTTATTTTTTTGGGATTGGAATGAGTTCTTGGAATGACTTTTGACGGGGGAGGGGGCTTTATTCTTTAGATGTAATTAGTGTTTCCAAGGATGCTGTTTTTCTGGTGCTGATCAAAACTTATCAAGTTCCAAGTTCTATGTCAGGGCAGTTGAAGTGTTTGAAAGTTTTGAACTTTTGGTTCTTATGAATCTGGGTCTCGATTTCTCTCTCTACAGTGGAGAAAAAGTTGATGACTTTTTCACTTTTGTCCTTTTCTTTCTCTATAAATTACATATACATTGTTCTGTTTGGGAATAATCTCTGTTAAAGTCGTGATTTGGCAGCTGGGTTTACCTGGGAATCATCTCTTTTGCAGTTATATGTCTGATCCAATGCTTGATTTAACTTAGGATTTTAGATTTACTTTCTTTTCATTGTCTTTTCTGTACTTATTGGATATTGATGCTTCTTTGAGTGTCTTCCCTAACTTTAGCTGTGTAGATCTATAATTATTAGTCCTTGCTTTCTTTTATATGATTATAGGGAAGACGGTACATCGTGGTGTTTTAGAGGATCTGCTGAATTATAGTGGAAAGTGTTTTGTTCAGGTTGTTGCTGACTTAGCCGGTATATGTAAGTAAAACTACATATATTTGAGACCATGGCCAAGGGGAAGTATTCCAAACTTGATGGGAGGAAGTCATCAAGCTACTGCTCAGCTGTCACTATAGTTGGGCTTGTTGCTTTTTTTCTAGTTGGGGGTTGGATGTTGATATCTTCATCAGTTAATCCATTTCGGAATTCATATTTATCCTCTCAGGAAGCTAAAGATGGTGTAAAACAAAATCTACAGGAAAGCTTTTCGAAGCACTTTGAAGACAACTCAGATGGTCTAACTCAGGATGGGAAAAAAGATAACGGCAACGATGAGCAGAGCAAGTATTCTGAAAATAATACAGATGAGGACAACAATGAAGAGAAATTAGAGACAAAGGGCACTGATGAGAACAGAGAGTCTGAGAATTCACACAATGAAAATCAGGAAGACAGTCATTTGAAAGAGAGTACTGACGAGAGATCTGAGTCCAAGGAGGAGCAGAAGGCAGAAGGGGAAAACGATGGAAATAGGGAAGATGGTGATTCAAACTCAGAAGGTGGAGAAATGAATAAAAGTAGGCAGACAGATTCAGGTGAGAGCTCAGGTGAAAACAGATCTGAGTCTGCTGAGGATGAGAAGAACTTTAAGGACCAAAATGATGGTGAAAGTAACACAGGAAGCCAGGATAATGATCAGGCTTCAAATAAGGTTTCCCCTAATGATGGCCAGTCTGAGAATTTGAGTGAGTCTACCACTCAAAATGGAGCTTGGTCAAGTCAAGCAGCAGAATCTGAGAAGGAGAATTCACAACAATCTTCGGTATCCAAGGGCCAAAAGGAATATAATTGGAAAGTCTGTAAGACCACAGCTGGGCCAGACTACATCCCTTGCCTTGACAATTGGCAAGCTGTTCGGAAACTTCGAAGTACAGCTCACTATGAACATAGAGAGAGGCACTGCCCTGATGAAGCTCCGACCTGTCTTGTTCCCCTACCTGAAGGATATAGGCAATCCATAAAGTGGCCTAAAAGCAGGGATAAGGTAAACATTTATTGCAGCATGAATGACCAACCACATGGGGTTCATGTAGTATATACCTTTGTTGACTCTATTTTAAATTTGTTCTTTCCATGCATTCTGCAGATATGGTACAATAATGTTCCCCACACCAGGCTTGCAGTAGTTAAGGGGCATCAAAATTGGGTGAAAGTTTCTGGTGAATACCTGACTTTTCCTGGTGGTGGAACTCAGTTCAAGAATGGTGCTCTTCATTACATTGATTTCATTCAAAGTGTAAGTACTTTTGAAAATTCTCTTGCCACTGCAATGTACTTCCATACATTTTCCAGCTTTATTTTATATGTACACTGGCAAATTTCCTTCATTTCACAAGCAACTTCTTTGGATTCTAATTTGAAAGAAAACAGGGCATTGTCATCTATTCCAAGTACTCTATGCTATTTAGATGAAATGGATGTGCTTGTTGATTACTTATTTATTTATGTGAAATACTGCTTATAGATTATAAAATATATTATATGAGCATTCTAGTACATGTTATATTGAATCTGTGTTATCTCATGTCAACTGATGCATTAGTTTATTTTTTCTGCTTATGCAGTATCCAGGTCCTCTTCTTCTTCTTCTTCTTCTTCTTCTTCTTCTTCTTCAATCCCCATCTATGCATTGTCATAGACAATTTTAACTAGTAAGCATTGCGCAATGTTTATGCATAGTTTTAATCGACCAGGACATCCCATTCTTTGAT
Organism: Rubroshorea leprosula; assembly: GCA_020521535.1. Lineage (NCBI taxonomy): Eukaryota > Viridiplantae > Streptophyta > Magnoliopsida > Malvales > Dipterocarpaceae > Rubroshorea > Rubroshorea leprosula. The sequence continues at coordinate 3,261,137 of BPVZ01000012.1, forward strand.
ACCCCAATTCACCTAATGAAGCATAAAACTTAATGGTGCACTGTCTCAGAATATTTCCATTCTCACTCGTTCCATGTTGATACAAGATATTTGAAGATATTTATAACATTGACATGGTTAGTGCATTTACATTTTCTTGGAAACTTTACCGGCAACCTTTACTGCTTGTGTATTCACTCTGTTATTTGTTCTTCTATTCTGGCTTGGTCATCTGACTGCTCTGTGTCCATTTTCTAAGGCTGTGAATGGTTTAGTCAAGTTCTCTTCTTTGCTGACCATTATAATCATAACACACTTGCATCAACAATGCAGTCCGTTCGTGAAATTGCATGGGGAAAAAGAAGCCATGTGATACTGGATGTCGGGTGTGGGGTGGCTAGTTTTGGAGGTTATCTTTTTGAAAGAGATGTTCTTACAATGTCATTTGCTCCTAAAGATGAACATGAAGCTCAAGTACAGTTTGCACTTGAACGGGGAATCCCAGCAATATTATCTGTTATGGGCACCAAGAGGCTACCTCTCCCCAGTTCAATCTTTGATCTTATTCATTGTGCACGCTGCAGAGTTCCTTGGCATATTGAAGGTGGAGAGGCATTAATATTTTCTACATTTTTTTATATACCTTTGGTACTTTCTCATTTGGAGATGCGTTTTGAGAAATCCAGGTGGCAAACTTCTCTTAGAGCTCAATCGTGTCTTGCGACCTGGTGGTTACTTTGTTTGGTCTGCTACTCCAGTTTACCAGAAGCTTCCAGAAGATGTTGGCATTTGGAAAGGTAAGTTTTGTTTGTAAAATATGAAGGTGTTTTTCAGGAGATAAGGACCTGTTAATTTATTTAACATCCTCTTCTTTTTGGTCATTGTGGTCATGGATGGCAGAGATGTCCAGGCTTACTAAGAAAATGTGCTGGGATTTGGTGACTATTAAAAAGGACAGATTGAATGGTGTTGGTGCTGCGATATACCGAAAGCCAATTTCCAATGAGTGTTATGATAAACGGAATCGGAATGATCCTCCACTTTGTGAAGAATCTGATGATCCTAATGCTGCCTGGTATGTTACTTAGTTAACATTAATCTTTGCCACAATGTCTGTAGTTCTTGTATAGATTACATGATGAGAAGTGCAAACAATAAAATGTGAAATAAAGCTCATAATCAATTGCAAACCAGCTGTTAAGATGTTGAATCTTGTGAGATAAATTTTGCTGCTTATATTGCCTTGTCATGGTAAAAGACTAAAAAGTCAAGCAGCTTCCCACCCAAAATTTTAAAATTGATGCTGCATTTCAAATTTTCAATTTCCACTTTTCTGGGTATTAATTGTGAGTAATTCTGAGAAGAGAGTTTACTTTTTGAAACTCAGTCATTTCCTTAGACATCACAAAACTTATTTCTCTCCATTTACTTCTTTTCGTTATTCTGGGTGCTGGAGTTGGATATTGTCAGATGACTGATATAATTTTACCACATTTGGGTGATTTGTTTCCTCTATTCAAGATGTGTCAAATTGTCTTCATACGTCCCAAGCAATTTATATTTTTATACACTGGTTGATAATACTCAGTTAAGAGTAGTCAATTGTTTTTTCCCAGTAGGATACATGAAACATGAGTGCAATTGTGGAGAGCCAATTCACATGCACATTATTGTCTGCATGTTAAGACTCTGTTTTACTAGTTGAAGTATTGTCCTCCAATATCATTTTGGGTAACCAATTCATAGTAGAGATTGCATTTTTTATTTGTGAATGTGGTAAAACTACCCTTCTTAAAACACATATCATACCAAAATACTGTCAGATAGAGACTCCAAATTTGTTAATGAATATTTGCAATGTGATTGACCATGCAAATGTCTCTGGTGCATGTCTTTAGGAATGTACCTCTGCAGGCATGTATGCATAGAGTGCCAGTAGATTCATCAGAACGTGGATCTCGTTGGCCCAAGCAATGGCCAAAACGGTTGGAGAAAGCTCCTTACTGGTTAAATTCTCAGGTTGGTGTTTATGGTAAAGCAGCTCCGGAAGATTTTGTTGCAGACTACAAGCACTGGAAAGATGTTGTTGCCAAGTCATATTTGAGTGGGGTTGGAATCAACTGGTCTTCCATTAGAAATGTCATGGACATGAGAGC
>BPVZ01000012.1:3356042-3367927 GCA_020521535.1 Rubroshorea leprosula
TTTTTATTCTTTATTAAAGCTTATTCTCCTTTTTTATTCTTTATTAAAGCTTATTCTCCTTTTTTATTCTTTATTAAAGCTTATTCTCCTTTTTTATTGTTCAAATAAATTTAGGTTAATTATTTTGATACTTAATTAGACACAATTTTCGTGGGTTCAACACTCTATTCATTATTATATTACTTGGAGCAAGTAGTACACTTGATAGAGTAATTTTAGTGCATCACTATTTTCTAGTGCTAGGTGCAAGAAATTAAAGTTTGGTATAAAATATAAAAAATTTATAAATAATTTTAAACTGAAACTCATTTTCTAGTGCCAAGCACTAGAAAATAATTTAGCATCATAATTTGATTTGGTGCCTTCTTGTTTTCTAACGCTTTGTGTTGAAAAAATAATGCTTTTTGTGTTGTTACTAACAGAAAAAAAACTTTAAAAACAAAAAGAAATATTTTTCACATTTTTTTTTTAACGCAAAACGTTGGAAAATGTTTAGAATTATCAAAGTTAAATGGTAGAAATGGGGTGTACGTTATTTTCTAGTGCTAAGCATCAAAAAATAATCTTACCCAAGTTGGACAGGTTATTTTCCAGCGTTTGGCACTGGAAAATACTCTTGTTCAATTGATTTAGGTTATTTTCTAGTGATTGGTGTGGAAAAATACTTCTATCTAATTGATTCAGGTTATTTTCTCATACTTAGTGTTGGAAAATAAGTTTATTAAGAAGTTTAGGAACCAAATATTCAACTATTTTTTCTTTCAAAAATCAAAATCCTACTTATATTATTTTTTGGCACTTAGCCATTCAAGTGCCATTTTTTTCTTTATAAAATTTCCAAAATTCTTCTCACATTATTTTCCAAAACTAAGCCATGAAAAATAATATTTATCTATATAAACCTCTAACATTTCCTTAACATTTTCTCCCATCTTCTTATTTCTTCTCTTTCATTTTTCTCATCTCTTATCCAAATTCATTTTCTTTTTTCTGCTTTCTTCCTTTACTCCACTCATATATCCTCCTCTCTTCCTTTATTCCACTCATACTTCACTTTCTCATCTTAATCTTCCCTTTGCTCTTCTTTTCATTTCCTCTTCATCTTCATTTCTTCTACTTTCCTTTTTGCTTTTCTCTTGTTCTCTCCATTCCTCTTCCTTTTCCTCTTTCTTTAATATGTTACTTAAAATAAGAGGTACTATTCATTTCAATTTATTGGTAGTTTAATTTTCAATTTTCTTTATATATTTTTTTATCAATAAACTCTCATATATATTACTAATTAAATTTTTTTTATATATATTTAAGGTTTTTTATGAATTACATGGAATTGAGGTATATTTATGTATTTAATTTCATTCATTTGTCAATATTGATTAAATTATATGTATTATGTAAAGTTTTATACAAGATTGTGTTTATAAAGTAAATATGTTAAATATAATTGTTTATGTATAATTAATTTTAATAAATTATAAAGTGGTGTTTTATTATTAACATTTTATGTTTTTAATTTCTTTAATTTTAATTATTATATGTGTTGTATGTTTGTTTAGTGTGTGTTTTAGATTTTTGTATATATAATCTTTTTTTCATAATCTTGATTAATATATAAATATTATTTTATGGTTAAATTTATTTATATTAAATATTATTTTGTATTTGTAAATATTTACTAATTGGATATAATTATAATAATATAAAAATGATTATTTAAAATTTTTTTTTCTAGATATCTCTCCTTCTAAAGTATCAACTATATATTTTCTAGCGCTAAACACTAGAAAATATTTAATAATGGTAACTTCAAACACATTATGGGCTTGTCGTTAACCATTATTTTCCACCACTAAGCATTGAAAAAATATTACTAAGTTTTTCCAGTGCATTTTTTTTTGCGTTGAAAAATAACTATTTGCCATTTTTTTTTTCATCAACAGTTTTCAGCACACAATGCTAGAAAATAAGAATTTTCTAATGCATTTTGAGTATTTTTCAATGCAAAATGTGCTCTAAAATAGTTTCTTCCTTTTTTTTTTTTTTTAAGTAGTGTATATGGACTTTAGGGTTCACCTTAATGTTATATTAATTAATAAATGCATGCATATTAATGTGGGAGTTATTATGATACTAGCTATTTGAATTAGATGTGATCATGGGTAAAGCATATATTTTAATATGAAAATTTGGGTATAAAACCTCTATAAATTAGAAGTGTTTTTTTATTGTGTAATTTATGAGCATTAATATGCATCCTTGATATATAATTAATTAATGATTATTATTTTTTTAAATGGTTAAAAAATTGGTGAATAAATATGTGCATTTAATTGACCATATTATTGAGTTATTTGATGAAACATGTGAAAATTTGAGAATCTAAGTGAAAGGGCTAGAAAAGAGATTTACTCAATTTGGTCCATCTAATTATTTTGATAAAAAAATGGATATAAAATTTGGGTTGGTATATTTTGGAAACATAAGTTAAATTTTTTAAGTTTGCATAACTAATGAGCCATTTGTAGCGATAAAATGCGAGATGAGTTAATGCTCTTATGACATTTTGTGAGAAAAGGAATTTCTTCATGAATTCAATTATTTAAAAAAATGTGATGATCACATATTTGAGATGCTCCCAATATGGAGGATTGTGATGTTCCTATATATTATTATTGCTGACGAGACCAATAGTGCCTAATTGAAATTTTGCTTAGCATTCCTCCTATACAATAAGATATAATGGTGCTTAACAAAGCAAATGTGATATACACTCCGTTATACAATTATGGCATAATGGCATATATTGAAAAAGAATAATGAACTTTACTTGAATAGAAGGGATATGTTATGATGGACATTCATATTGTACAACAAAGTACAATGGTGTTTGAGTTAAAAATTTCTTAAATATATGTCTCTACATGTATAGAAAGAAAACAGTGGTTCACTAGCTCGATTTGATATTAAAAATTATGGTGTCATGAATTGAAAATTTGGGAAAGATGAATATGAAGTTTATGAACTAGTAAACAAGTGGGTTGATGTCAAAAGAAAAAGTGAGGAAAAGAATGAGTTAAATCTCTTCATTATCCACTTTACCTCCAACTAGGCCTTTGGTAAAGAGAAAGGTTAGAGAAAAAACTATGATTATAGTCTAAGGTTTAGTGCTCATCAGGGGGAATGGTATTCAAGCCCAATAATGTAGAACTTCCTATGAGGATACCCAATTTGAATTCAAAGAATTGAGTTTTGAATGGGAAAAATGAATCATAGAGAAGTTATTGTTGAAAGATATATTAATATTTAATGGAAAAAATTTCCAACCCCATTCCTAAGGTGAGGATGCATTTATCCCATAACAAATTGAAGGTTGAGTTTTACAGTGTTAATGAAATTTGTAGCTCAATGAGTGGGATGTCTTAGTTATGAGAGCACCTTTGACAAATTTCACCTCTGTGAGTGTCAAAGTGAAGTAGTTTTTATAAAAATTGGATGTGCAATTTTCTAAATCACCCATGAAAACCAATATCATGTGCAAGGCCATAATGTGATAGCCATATGAAAAACTCAACATTTAGATTATTATGTGTGTGTAGGATTCTTGAATCTTCCTATGTGATCATAATTCAAAACTTAATTCACTATTGATTTTAGATTAAGAATTGTTGACTTACAAAGTAAAGGTTTAGGGCTTAACTACCTTTATTATGCATAATAATCCATCTTTACCCAAAAGAAAGGTTTACTTTTTATTAAAATAGCGGGGGAATTGTTGGAATTTAAATATTTCAATAAAAATAAAATAATATATTTTATAAATTGAATTTATTGTCATATTAAGAACTTGGTCAAACTAGCTATTGTAGGTTTATTAACCTATTTAAGGACATATTATTTCATAATAATTGCTCAATATACTCTTATTATTAATTTACAAATAGAAATTACATGTCCATGAGTCCTATAAATAGGATATACCATTTAGCTTAACAAAGTGTGTTCCTCCAGATTCTCATATTTTCTTACCTTACTTTATCTTCTAAATATTCTTGGGCAAGAAAGGTTTTTTGAGTTAGGTGATTCTATAAGTAGTATGGATTTATAGAGTGTTATTATAAAACTATAGTATCTTGGTGATAACATGCTATGGATATTTCTACTGAATCGATCAATTGACTCTCCATAGAGGCATAAATCGCCTTAAAGTAAGTAAATTTTTTACACATATTTGGGTGATGTTTTATTATTGATATTTTTTGATAAATTCACTAATTATTATTTTTATTTGATTTAAAACTGAAGCACAACAATGATATGATGCAGAGATGAAGAAGAATGCTCAAGGAACAACAATCCATGTATTTATTATCTTTCAAGTTTATATACTTTAGCCCTAAATATGAACCAGAACATACAAAACCAAAATTTCAGCATTTGCAACAATGCTTCCAAACTCTATAAATCATCTCACATCTCATAAACAAGTACTTTGCATCCCCATATCCTAGACCACAACTTACACGTAACGAAATTTGAGCATTTCAAGGTAGTTATATCGAAAATTGGAAATAACTTTGTGCTAGCCTTTTATGATTAAATAAATCTAGCACACACATATTGATGTGTGTGTAGCACCAAATCTAAAGATACATGCCATCTATCATATGTTGAGGACTTGATTTAACCTTGAAGGTTTTGTAAGGCAATGAATTTAAAACTAAAAGTGAAATGTTCAGTAATAATTTAGTCTTTCATTATTAAAACTACTGTAACCAAGTAGTGGAGAAACATTATTTGAACAATGAAGCAACAAAAATAAATAAAATGAACTAAAAATTTTCAAACACAAGGGAAAAAAAATGTTGACTCAATGTACTTCAAGAGGGGGGTGAATTGGAGTTGAAAATTTTTCACCTCTTTGCAACCACCAAACAAAAATCAAAGAGAGAGTAAGGAAGAAGAGCTTGCACAATGATTTTATAGACGTTCGGTCCAACCACTTGGAACCTAGTCTTCTACCTTGGCTTCACTCACCAAGGATTTTCACCACACTCTGCACTAACAAAATCAAGGGTGGCGTAAAGGAGCCACTCAATCCTTTTATAAGAAGAAGGGTGTTTCTCTTAAATCTCACCCCTTTATAAGATAAACCCCAAGAATCCTCTCTATAGATCACTCTTGAAGGATTAATCACACCCCCAAGATCACTCACAAATAGAACAAGAAGAGGATTACAAGTAAAGATCTCTCAAAGATCAAAAACTCAAGTTAAAGCTCATGTAGGTAGATAAAGATATTCAATGCAATGCTCTCTAAACTTGCTTTAGATCTTCTACCAACCATATTTATAACCCCATGGTCGAAAATAGCTGTTACTAGTCGTTGGGGGTCATTTAATGCTCTATAGGTCACTTAATTCGAGTTGCAAAATTGTCAGCACAGTCGGCTTACACTTATAGAGCTGGCTTTTACAGTCGACTTAACTTTTCTGCAGCCGGCTTTGCAGGTTTCCTGCATTCTGTTTTCTCCGTAGAGCCAGCTTAAAAATTCTATAGCCAGCTTTGCAGGTTTCCTGCACATTCTATTTTCTTACACAGTCGGTTGCAAATCATAAAGCCAGCTTTAGGATTCCAACTTTAAACACATTAAATAATCTTCAAATAAATCGACCGTTGTGCATTAAATGCACCCTCACAGCCGGCTGCAAAGTTGGAGTCAGCTTTGCGTTTTTTCTCTACGCGCACCAAACAACTGACTTTTAAGTTTTTCCCATAGAGCCGACTGCAGCTTTCAAAGTCGACTGTAGCTTTCAGAGTTGGCTGCAGCTTTCAGAGCCGGCTCTTTGCACTTCCACAGCCAGCTTAAAGTTTCAATAGTCGGCTCTCTGCACATTTTCAAGCTTTTTGGTCCATTTTTAGTGTAGTCTAAGTTTACTTACTTTGCAATCTTTTAACATTTTAACTACACACTTAAATGAACCAATTAATCACTCAAATGTGTTTTGCAATCATCAAAATCATAGGTACAACAAAAAAAAAAAAAAGAAAAAAGAAAAAAGAAGAGAGCCTTAGGCCCCACATCATGGAATACATGCATTCTCTGTATGACAAATCAATTAAACCATTAAAGTGGGAGAAGTCCCACTTTGATTAAGTTAAAATGAAACCTGTAGACCTCATATGGTATTTACAATCACTTGCATTTCTAACAATACTCATGATTCACTTGAAAATAATGACTCTATGTCTAATGACAAAGTACTTGTGGAGGCACCATCCCATTGGTTGGTCGCTTCAATTTTTACATAACTAGTCTTTTCATGATTTTGTTGGCCATTTGACTTGTTTTGCAAAAGATAAATTTGCTCCAACTCCACGGCAACTTCTATCATCCTTGGCCGCTTTTTACCGCTCAAGCTCAAGCATTGATATGCAAGTTTAGCAACCTTTGTTATCTCTTCAAGGTCTGAACTCTCCTTAACTCGAGGATCAAGAATATTAAAGAGATTGTTCTGTTCCATTGAAAGAATGAAATGAGCGGCCAAACCTCTTGCTTCCTCAACCTCTGTTAAAGAAATTGGTTTCTGTCCAGTTAAGAGTTCAACAAGGACAACTCCAAAGCTGTAAACATCACTCTTTTCTGTAAATTGACTTGATTGGAAATATTCAGGGTCCAAGTACCCAAATGTGCCCTTCACATTTGTGGTCAAATGAGTTTGATCAATGGAAATTAATCTTGAAGTCCCAAAGTCTGAAACTTTTGCTTTGTACTTTTCATCAAGTAGAATATTTGAGGACTTGACATCTCGATGGTAAATGGGAATGGAGGCTGATGAGTGCAAGTAAGACAGTGCACCTGCAACTTCTGCTGCAATTGTTACACGTCTTTCCCAAGTTAATGGGAAGTCCTCATTTTCATCATGTATGTACTGAAAAAGTGTCCCATTGGGGATGAATTCATAAACTAGCAAAGGAACTTCAGTCTCTAAACAACACCCTAATAATTTAACAATGTTTCTATGATTTATCTGTGTAAGAATGACCACCTCATTAATGAACTCTTTAACTTTAGCTTTATCTAGTCCTTTAGACTTCTTAACCGCAATAATTCTTCCATCAACCAACATTCCTTTATAAACTGTTCCTTGGCCTCCCTGACCAAGTATTCTATTCCCATTGAAATAGTTAGTTGCCTTCTCCAACTCCTTGATACTAAATATTTTAGTCTTTTCAATATTACCCATAGTTGAAGACAATTGTTGCTGCAATAATAAACCTCCATTTTGTTTGAAGAATTGCCTTTGAAGCTTCATTTTCCTTCTCTTCTTTAAGATTTTGTATGACTGCCATGTACCAATAGTAAATAAACATGCTACTCCAAACCCTAGGCAACCTGCAGATATCAAGAGAGATTAAATGGATAATTTAAGCAAGAGATATACATGTATGTCAAAACTTGATTATCTTGACTTTTATGGTTAGAAAATTTGAAATTAAATGAAATAAAATAACCAAATAAATAAATAAATAGAAGTACAGAATTGTGCATATATGATCTTTAAGAAAGATCTTTAGGTGAAAAAGATGGTGATAGTATTGAAGTTGGGAAGAACAAACCTCCCTTCTTATGATTGTTGGCTACTAGGAGATAGAATTTGTGATAGGCTACAAAATATGATCGAGATTACCCACCGTGGGCATGAAACATAAGCTTTGGATGAGTACAATCTAGCATATACTAGTTTTGGAAGGAGATATTCAGGTATAGTGGCTGGATTAAATGTTTGACTTTATTTGAGGAAGTAGATAAAGTTTTGTGGCAGTTAGGGGGCTTTTTAATCAATTAAAGGTACCATTTGTTAATTGATGAGCTAGGTTCTAGACTTCTAGGTTCATGGAGTTCCTTTGTTTAGATTGGTGTAGCATTCTGGTGGGATTCACATACACTACCAGTTTATTCTATAGATGCTAGTGAATAGGGATGGCAACGGTTCCCCACGGGGGTGGGGACCCCCTCTCCTTCTCCATCCCCGCCAATGGCCGGTATGAAGATCCTCACGGGGATTTTTGACAGAGATTCAAAAATAGCCTCTGTCCTTATATCTGTGAGGAATGATAGATCCCCACAAGTATTCAGAATCCTCGCCAAATAAAACTATTACTTGCTTCACTGCTTGTTAATCAAAATTAAACTCAACCTAAGTCTGCTTAGACTCCACTAGTTTCCATATTCATCAAATAAAACTAGCTCAAATAATCATATAAAGTAAAAATTTGAAACAAGAAACAAACAGTAAATATACACAGTCAATATATACATGTCAAGCAAGTCCAACAAGTTCATAAAGTAAAAAGGCATAAACTGCCATATAAGCCTAACAAATCCAACAAAAGGTTCATTAAAAAAAAGAGCATAAACTACAATTGTCATCAGCAAAGTTCATAGAAAAAATATGCATAAATTGTTGCCACACATGTCCAGCAATAAGTTCATTAAGAAAATGGCATAAAAGAGACAAGTTATTAGCGACTAGTTGAGAGATTGGAAAAAAGTTATCGAGTCAAGTGTGAGTGAGAAATGGGAGAAAATCAACATTATAGTGGTTGCACAATGGGTAATGATAGTGAGAGCTTGACTGGAATCATAGATGAGGATTGAGGAGTAGAAATAGAGTTACAGTGCAAAGCCACAAAGGAGACTAGAGAGGAGGAATTGCAAATCTGGAATTGAAATCTTTGGATAGTCCTTCTAGGGTTACCAATGCAAATTGGACTAGGCAATTAGGTTTAGGAAGACTAGATTGACAAAAAGAATGTGTTAGACTTGACAATTGGGTTTGGGAAAATTGAAAAAAAAAATGGGTTGTGAGATTTAGGTTGTATTAGTATTAGGTTTGCTAATTAGATTGGGTAAGTAAAAATTAATTGTTAATATATTTAAAATATATATAAATAACTTTATATTTTTTTTTATTTTATATATATCCTCATGGTTTCCAACAGCATGGAAAAAATTCACGGGGAAAAAAATGCCTCCATCTCCATAGTGAGGATCTCCGCAAAGCTCCACATATCGTGGAGGAAATTGCCATCCCTACTAGTGAAAGGTCTATTGATGACAAAGGATAGGTATTGAATTGTAGAGGTATGCATTGTAATGTTGTCATGCTCTCATTTAAAAGAAGTGTAAGTATGTCTAATATATAAATAATCAGCTATTACTAATATTTTGTTAGTGGGGAGGTTAGCCCAAATCGTTTAATTGGTATCCCAATAGTTCCCTTTAGGTATGAGAATATGCCTGTGCCTTTAATGTGAGTTGGGACAATCTCCAAATCATTTCAGTTGGCATCCTAAGAGTCCTCTCGGTACAACACAGTATTATTTATATTTAAATATTTGTCGAACCATGAGGGTGAGCACAGTGGTTAGCTTGACTTGCTTAGGTGTGGTTCACAAGGCGTGTACCCTTTAGTGTGAATTAACATACATGTTTTGGCTAAAATGGGAAGTAAAAAGTTAAAAGAAAAAGTGTTTTGTAGTTTAGACTATATCAAACTATAAGACATTAGTCATTAGGCTATATAACGCCTTAATATTAGAGGAGGACTCCTCTATCTAATCTAAATAGCAAATCACCATATTTTTAAAAGTGTTCCCTCTTATAGAAATGGTCCTCTTTACTTAATTGTTTAGATTCATTATAAATATGGTTTAAATCTATAACTAGTGCTGCAAGTTGTGTTTCAGTTTTTTTGGCTACAATGCCACATTATAGAGATTATACTGATATAATATCAACTTTATTTAAATAATATCTCTATTTCTATCAAAAAGAAAAAAGTGTTCGCCTTAGAGGAAACTAAATTGTTCAGTGGACATTCTACTTTTAGTAATTATTGGGTGAAGTAAAATGGATATTTAGAATAGGCTCAAGAGCTGTTTTGATTACTTAAAACAAAAAACAGGGCAGACAATAAAAATATGAAGTTGAAATATTAAAAAAAAAAATGCAGAAGTATGTTGGATATGACTACTTGGAAGTGGAATAAAATATGTGTACTTGCCTCCAAGGAGTAGATTCCACTTACGCCGAACAGTAACACAACCTTGTTCATCGTTTATTACAACATGATGGTAACCTTTGGGGCACGAACATGTATAATTTCCTTCTGTATTAGTGCAGATCATACCTCCTTTACAAGGATTGCGATTAGGGGGTGAACACTCATCTCTGTCTGCAAAAAGAATGAAAACTATCAGAACAAGAACTATTATTTTGACTTTCATGAAACACAGCGTGAGTATAAATGGGTTACCTTGGCAACCACTAGGTAGGTATGGATTTCCTTCATAACCGTCTAAGCACTTGCATCGATATCCATTATCATCAACAGGAACGCAAGTGCTGTTTCCTTGGCATGCTTTTGCCTTTTCAGTTTTACCACATTTATCGTTCTCGTCCCGAATTGACCAATCAAGCACCATAGGGAGTTTACTAACATTTTGCAATTCGCGAAGCAATTTTGGAGAAAAGTCGAGCTGACTTTGTTCCACGACGAAGCCATAGCTGCAAGGGTTGAATGTCCAAACTTTTTTATGACTTTGGTAGCTCCTCACTGTTATATCCATGTAGCTCATTCCTTTGGCAATGGATATCTGGCAACAGCCGATGCTAGAACATGTGTCATTGGCTACATAATCAATTCTGTCACATATGGTTTTGCAACCTGCAGTGTATCTTCTATCGCCTTGGACGAAACCTGTTACTTCCGCTCCCGTATCACAGCCAACGGCAAGAAACATATTTTCATTGTCAGAGATAGTATAAATACTGTTAAAATTCAATCGGAGCCCGGTACGGTTACTGCCACCGCTGACGGTAATTTGATTACCCAACTTATCATAGCAATCTCGGGCTATAAGGTTCATTATCTGCACCCTCCCTTCAAGAGTTATGTTGATGACATTGATAGTACTATTATCTAAAAATGCTAATGGGGGACTAGAAGTGTCATTGCAACTTATGAGAAAATCTTCATTGTAGTAGCATCCTTCTCTTGTACCGAATGGATATGGAATACTTACGTCACCACATTTATCTTGACAATCAGGTTTTGCAATAGGAGCTGGTTCTGCTACAATTGCTGCTAACGGTGCTGCAATAAGGATGACCAGCCAAAACCTTTCAAGAATTCCCATGGCAAGTACTGCTTCCTTTTTCTTCAGATTGAAATTGAGATTCAAATTTAAAGATCCTGCGAATGAAAATCCTTATATAGTGGTAGAATTTGGAAGACTAATTAATTGAACGCTAAAATGAAATTATTGTATCAATATTTTGATGAGATATAATTCTGCACAACTTATAAAGTCCAGTATTGATTACAATTCAAAATCACACGTGAATTAGAAAATTTCAAGAGTGATGCAATGCAATAGTGGACATGTTAAAGTTTAATTAAAGGAAAGGATTACTTAATTAACAAAAGGATTACTCAACTTGATACGCAAATTAGTTGAAGCCACGCTGATAAATAGGTGGAGGGTAACGGTGGGTGGAAAAGTCTGCAACCAAAAATAATTTGAAACTGATCAAAACCATAACTAATGTGTAGGATTTGACTAGGTTTTCAATTTTCTTAATTAAAAATTAAACCAAACCAAATTCAAAAAATTTAAGTTTGGTTGTTAGATTTAAAAATTAAAAATCAATTACGAGAGTGAGTATAATTAAAAAATTCAACCCAAAAAACTTTTATATAAATTTTTTTAATAGTTCCTAGATTTTTTAAGGTGTTTTTGGTACTTTTCACCATATATGAAAAATATTTAAGCATACAAATTTAATCAATTTAATTTTAAAAAATAAATATAAATTTTTTT